>CM046038.1:30570393-30652893 GCA_025215565.1 Flaveria ramosissima
AGGTAAATCAAATACACGTTTACACTCGTTTACATCCAAAGAACAAAAGCCCTATGTTGATTTATATCAAAAACGTCGAATTGGTGTTCAATTGGATTCAATCCGATTTCTAGGGTTCTTGAGATTTGGGGGTTTTCTTTAATTGATGAATTTATAAAATTATTTCAGAATCTTAATCAAATCTAGGCTCTAGCCCACCGGTTACCATATCACCCTTGTATGCAAGAGGTCACGGGTTCGAACCCGGCCTCCTGCATTTTTTTTAAAGCCAATTTTGTGTATTTTAAACTTCAAAAAATTATACTAATATGTTATTAAAGTAAAAGTTATTTTATTTCAGAAATTATTAAATTGATTTTAAACGTATTAAAAATTTATGATTTTAAATTTAATTATTTTTTTTTCTAGAATAACAAAGGTTATAAAACATTATAAATTCTTTTATGTAATTTAAATGCTAAAAATATATTATGATTCAAAGTTAGATTATTTCAAAATATTATAAATTTATATGTTAAATAACTAATTATTCATCTAATCATTTAAGTATGTTATATCATAATTAGTTAATAAGTTTATTCGTTAACTTTCATTTAAATTCTTGAAATTTATAAAACAATATAATTTGTTTTATTCTTATTTTTAAGTTTTTTTATTATAAAACCTTTATGATAAATCATTTTAAACCTCAAAACTTTATAAAATGATTTAAAATAATTTTAACGTCATTTAAATAAGCATTTAACTAATTCTCTTTGTCAAGTTTTAAATAATTAATTATTAAATTAATTATTTCTTTTTACATATTAAACTTAATTTCTATTAAATCAATAAATTAAATTGTTGAGATATCTTTAATTATTCTTGGACTTAATTGATTTATATTATTTTGTTAAACCAAAACATAAACGAGTCATTATTTTACTTAATCATTTAAACCCTCAAATTCCAATTGAAGCCCTAGTTCACGTTTACTCGTTTATCTTATTATTGAACTCAATCTTGGAATCAATACATTTAGGTAGCTTGTATAAGAAATCTTTGGAGCCTCGTTTAAATTCTTATAATCATCTTATATATATATCAAGTGAGTATTTCTATACCCCTTTTTGCATATTTTTACACTTTGGGGTGAAACATGTTACCTTATAAACATTGCACTTTTAAACACGTTTGATGCTTGTAAACTTATGGCATTTCACCTGTATGTTATGGTTAGTTGATCTTTGTAGCTACCATGTAATGTCGAATATATGTACAATCATTAACTATTGCTAGCCTGGCGACGTCATAGATCTATGGGCCTGACAAGCCTGCTTGGTTGATCCAAGTACACTTAGCTAATCGTATATGCTTGTAAACGTTTGAGACTTGTAAAACTTTGTCAAGGTTTGATTGTGCATTCTGTCTTACATCCCTAGTTACTTTGCTCTCTAACTTATAACATGAATTGCCATCTTTTATATACTTATGTATTGAAAACTATGGAAATCTCACCAACATTATGTTGACCCTTTATTTTTAACATGTTTCAGGAAATACTCAAGTTTGAACGCCACTTTTGAAGTTGTTCACACCTAGGAATGGACCTAGTTAATTAAATGAATGAGCTTGTTATACTTCTTATTTTGTCTTCTTAATTTGAGACTTATGTTTGTAATGTACCTTTGAAACCTATGAATAATACATTTGGATTTAATAATAGCGTTATGTGGCGGTGAACGATCTTAATCTCACTCCTCGACGTTTCCGCCGTCAAGGTTGGGGTGTGACACGTTGACGTTCCCCTTTTTTCATTCTAGTTATTGACGCGGGAAGGAATAAAGAAGATTAGAGATACAATTAAATACCAGCCCCCTCTTTTCTCTTTTTTCCCTTTTTTAGAATAAGGGAGGAAAGAGAAAGTGCATTCAACAGCTGTGAGACTCGGGGTCAGGTTGGAATTAAATGAATATGAAATTTCTATGTATTCAATTTCTATGGAAGTCGAATACAAAAAATGGTTCTAGGGAAAGAGTATTATACAAGATACTTATATGAAATGTTCTACTGTGATTTGAAAGTTTATAAATATTTCTATCTTATTTCCTATATTGATTGTAGTGAAATCTTGCATAAGAGGATAGCAAGTTACAAATTCTAGTTTGTTTTTTCCTTCCTTTCTTCTTTTTCGTTTCGGATTGAAAGAGGAAGAGTTGAGTAAATGAAAAATCCAAAGGAGGTTCATGGCCAAGGGTAAAGATGTACGAATACCGGTTCTTTTGGAATGTACCGCTTGTGTTCGAAACGGTGTTAATAAGGAATCAACGGGCATTTCCAGATATATTACTCAAAAGAACCGGCACAATACGCCTAATCGATTGGAGTTACGAAAATTCTGTCCATATTGTTACAAACATACGATTCACGGGGAGATAAAGAAATAGATTGAAGCGAGCACTTGCGCCCTTATCTTACAAGGAAAGGGAAAAATGACATATATATATATATATATATATATATATATATATATATATATATATATATATATATATAACATATTTAACATAGTTAAAGATAATTATAAACAAACCAAATCCTATTTCTTTATTCTAATTAGAGATCCCGCTGAAATAGGATTTTAGGGATAAGAAATAAACTAACCAAACCATGGATAAAACCAAGCGAACTTTTCTTAAATCCAAGCGATCTTTTCGTAAGCGTTTGCCCCCGATCCAATCGGGGGATCGAATTGATTATAAAAACATGAGTTTAATTAGTCGATTTATTAGTGAACAGGGAAAAATATTATCTAGACGAGTAAATAGATTGACCTTGAAACAACAACGATTAATTACTATTGCTATAAAACAAGCTCGTATTTTATCTTTGTTACCTTTTCTTAATAATGAGAAACAATTTGAAAGAACCGAGTCAACCACTAGAACTCCTAGTCTTAGAGCCAGAAAAAGATAGGTTTACTCTTTATTCACTTGAATTCAAACCCCCAACTCAAACGTGGATTGAGATTTTGTTGGAAAAATCCAAGAATCCGGATTGAATTCTCGTGTCGTAAGAAAAAAAAGAATAATCTGGGAAGAAGAAATTTTTTTATTGAACGTGTTGATTCATATTTTTTTTGACTACTTTCTCATATTTTATCATATTCTATTCATTTTTATTCGACCTTCCCGGAGTTCATTCTCCGGGCAACTCCGGTTAACCGGTGGATTCCTTCCAACTTACTTCTTTTATGATCTCATTGGAAATCATATAAAGACAATTCCTATTTGATATAGCTATTTGTGCAAGTATTTTACGATTAAGAAACAACTGTCTCTTGTACAGATCATTTATTAATCTACTATAACTATAGCATATCCCCCTTTCGCGAATTGCTGCATTTATTCGAGTGATCCACAAACGACGAAAATTGATTTTTTGCCTATCCCTATCCCGATGAGCCGAAACCAAAGCTCTTATTTTTTGTTGAGTAATAGTTCGAGTAAGTCTTGAATGAGCCCCCCGAAAGCTTGATGCAAATAAACGAATTTTTGTTCTACGTCTCCGAGCGATATATCCCCGTCTAATTCTGGTCATTGAATAAATGAAACTTTAACGAATAACTAATAGATTTCCTTTCTTTCAGTTATTCTTTTGCCCCTTTCCTAGTATATTAATAACAAAACTGATTTTTCCAATGTATAAACTAATAATTCCAATGGCTTTGGCTACTATAACCTTCCCAACCACAATTTTTTATTTTTTCTAGGCATTTCACCTCGAAATACGAAATTTACTATACTAGGTATTAAAAAATCAAAGTAATGATAAAGAAATAGTGGATTCCATCGTTTCTATGGTTACTTCTTAAACGGTGAGGTCTTCTCTATACACCGGAGCCTTTACTTCATTTAATCAATGTTATTGCTAACTTGTATAGTTCACATTCTTCGGCTCTACCCATGAATTATCCAGTAATAGGTCTTTCACAACGAGCTCTACCTATACAGTAACGCTATTTAATTATGAAGGTTGGCTGGGTAGCTGACCCTGTTAGTTCGTTTTTGCAACAGGGGTCTATGTTAACTAAGATTTCCTCCGCTTAATGGATAACCATTTGCTACCAATGGAGAATTGCTTCTCATCTTGAATTGAGGTGAGTGGATTTACACCAACAAAAACCATAAATTTCATACACAATAAAAGGGATATCATCGATTTTTAGATAGGAAATGTAGTTCGTTTTTCCGTTATATCCTATTTGATCATTGAGATTCGAACATTGTTCTCTTTCCTTTGTTCTAGTTCATGATCTGAACGAGTCGCACATACACCCTAGTACATGTTCCTCGACGCTGAGGGCATCCCCGAAGCGCGGGGGATTTTGTGACATTTCTAATTGGCTGTCTTGTATTTCTAATAAGTTGTTTAATCGTTGGCATGTTGAATCATATACATAATGGGCTGGTTTAGATCGATCCTAACCGGATGATTATGAATTACTTTTATTCATATTCAATAGAATAATAAAAAAAAGTCATAGAATATTAAAGGTTAATTTCAGAATTGACGTGAAATCCAGGCTATTGTCATTCAACCGCTACAAGATCAACAATTCCATAAGCTTGGGCCTCTGTTGCTGACATAAAAACATCTCTTTCCATGTCTTCGGATACAACCCATAAGGGTTTGCCCGTTCTTTGTACATAAACCCTTGTCAGGGTTTCACGTAGTTTCAGCAGTTCTCCCACTTCCAGGATGAATTCTCCCGTTGCTACTTCAGAAAAAGAACCAGCAGGTTGATGGATCATTACCCTGATGATATAAGATAATAAAAGGTTTCTCTATTTGTCATGATGAGGGGAAGATAAAAAAAAGATAAAAGAATAACAAGAAAAAAAGATAGAATCGAACAACCGTACGGGCATTATGCATTGCATACAGCTTTACAATAAAATTGACCCTTACATTTGATCGATCAGACCCCGATCGATAAATGATCAACTTACCACCCTTCCTTTCGGAGGAATTCAAAAATACTATGATGGCTCCGTTGCTTTATATATTTATTATATTTTTTTGTCTGTGATTTGTCTGTCATTGAGCAATCCCAAAGTTGCTTTTTTATTTGATCAAATAAACTAAGGAAAAAAGAATTTTTTTTTTTTTTTTTTCGCTCTATAAATATTGTTAAGAGACCTCTGGTGTGAAAAAAGTTTGTGACGCTGAACTGGACTTCCAATAATAAAATAGGAAATACCTTTTTATCATATTACTCTCTCGATACATAATCTAATGTTTTGAAAACAAAATTTCTTATATCGAATTCAAAGTGCCATGCTATTATTACTTAATATTCTATTCATATTTCATATGGCGAAGGCATAGTCTTCTTTTTTCTCTCAAATAAAAGCCTCATTGGCGCCAAGCGTGAGGGAATGCTAGACGTTTGGTAATTTCTCCTCCGACCAGGATAAAAGATCCCATTGAAGCGGCTGATCCCATGCATATTGTATGTACATCTGGTTGCACAAATTGCATAGTATCATAAAGAGCCACTCCCGGTATTACCCATCCGCCAGGAGAGTTTATAAACAAATACAGATCTTGGGTATCATCCTCGATACTGAGATATATCATAAGACCAATAAGTTGATTTGAGATCTCGCTATCAACCTCTTGACCTAAAAAAAGTAATCTTTCTCGATAAAGTCGGTTGATTAGGGTAAAATTATATCCCTTCGGAACCGTACAGGCGCCTTTTGACGCATACGGCTCAAAAAAAAATCAATGTGTAGATTCCAATACTTTTTCTTTTTTCATAGCAAGTTCCTTCTAACTTATAATAAAAGGATTTTATTTTATTTTTCACTAAATACGAGTTTGTCTTCCTTTCCTTATAACGTATAATATAAAAAAAAGAATTCATTAAACTTATCCAATTAACTTCTCATTGATGGATTGTTTCATCGAGATCAAATCCAAATCACGATGTCATTTTCTTGTTCTTAAATGGGCCTCTTTAATGTTTTTAGGTTTATGCTCTACTCCGGGTAAAGATCCGCCCGATTTTGATTTGCACATATAGTACAAATGCTCCCATTACCACTTCTTTTTCTTATCCCTTCTTTTTTTTTCAATTCACGCATTCCGTAAAAAAGTTGACGGATTCATGCATATTACTCAATTGATAAGAGTTTGAAAAAACTTCTACTTATACTTACAAAAAAATAGGAATCCTTTATGATATAAAATAGATATATTACCACTTGGTATTTTTTAAACGGAGCCTGGATACTTCAATGTAGTAGTCCAACTAAGCCAACCATAAATTCTTATAATTGATAATAGTAATTCGAATCCCCCCCAAAAATGGATCTAATTGCACTTCACGCTCCAAATTTTTGATAATTCAATTAATCTTTCGTGGGCGAAACAGAGGATATCTCGATTGGGGAGAAAACGGGGAAATCCCATATGACCCAATATATCTGACAAGTCGCACTATATGTCAACCCAAGATGCATCTTCCTCTCCAGGACTTCGAAAAGGTACTTTTGGAACACCAATAGGCATTAAATGAAATAAAAAAGAACTAAGTACTATATTTTACTTTGATGTGGAAACGTAACAAAGCCTTTCTTTTTCTTTATAATATTGTACTTTATCCTAATCAGATTTTATTCATCAATTCTAAAAAATTGATAAAGAAAGTAAGAAAAAAAAATAAGGGAAAATAATTACGAATAGTGTCCTCTAATGATGAACAAGTATGGGCACATTCGCTCATAGAAAATGGCATGAACTTCCCCATTGCGTATTGGTACTTATCGAGTATAGAATAAATCTGCTTCTCTTTGTTCCTACGAACAAAATTGTTCCATTATTACCAACAGAATAGAACAAATATGAACCCTTGCGTTGAAATAATCCACTAAATAGGGGGGTCCATAACATAGTCATAGTATAGTCTTTTCCAATGCAATAAAGTTACGTAGTGTCTTTTTTCTTTCATAAAGGAAGAGTTGGTGCAGAAATGGGATCTCCACTTAAAAATCAAATATGAAACTTCATACACCTTAAAGTTCATAGGACGAAAAGAGATTTTTTTGAGGCCCTGATACTCTGCCTAGCATTGAATAGACTGGTATTCACCTTATCAATATATCAAATCAATGATGGGGTCTGTTTGGCACCTAATAGGCACCTAAATCAGACCGAACCCTTTTCAGGCTATTGTTCTCTTCTTCCCTCAATGTTGTGGAGTAAGACATCGATTTCTCAATAAGATCAATTTTTTTGATTGCATGATGCACTCCCCTGAAAAACATCGGCGCACGTGTAAACGAGGTGCTCTACCAACTGAGCTACAGCCCTTAGTGTTTGTAATACATATTTTATTATGTAGATAATTTCTTGTCAAGATGAATATTCTCAAGATGACTATTCCATGATCCAAGATCATATTGATCGGTATTGCTTCTAAGTAATATGATATTTATAATCCATCGACAGGAGGAGTCCCTTTTGGTTTTCTTTGTGAAGATAAATGACCTACTTAACTCAGCGGTTAGAGTATTGCTTTCATACGGCGGAAATACTTGGCAACATTTCTTTTGGCTATCCGCATTGGTATATACGAATGGACAAACACTTGTCAGCATTTGTTCTTGGTCATCCGCATAGACAAGTACGAATTGCCGACACTTAGCCTTCTTTTCAAACAATCTTCACCCGCATATCTTCTTGGACTTGTGGGAGAATACCAGTAGAACAACCATCAACCACCACTAGAATTGGCATGTATGATCCTTTTCAGGGTCCAACAAGTAGCTAATTTTTTTTAGTACTGTCTAGTATGTTTCATTAAATAGTTGGTTTTAATTTTGTATATTTGTTTATTATTTCTTAGAACTTGATTATTTTCTCAATTAAATATGTACACGTGTATTGTTTTATTACTTGAAAGTTATTTTCATGCTCGTGTATGTTTGATCTTGAATGATTGCGTGACATCTAGATTTGGTTTGCACGTTAAAATTAATTACTTTGTGTTTTTAATTTTAACTTTGATTAGAGATAATCTTAGGAGTTTTGGTTTTGATTTTGATAGTATTTGCAATGTGCTACCTTATCTGAAACCTCGGGATGATGAATATTGCTTAAAACCTCCTACCCATTGCTTGTTAGGAGTAGGTTTCGCAAGAGCGTGTTTTGCCTTTCATTCATGGCGTTAGTGTTTAGGGTATTTAATTGGATTTAATTAAGTTTTCCTTTGTCTTAGCGTTGAAAATATAATCTTAAAGACATTAGGGTAGAAAACCTATCGTGTGATTCACACGTGTCTTTGGTTTTCTTAGGGAGTAGCAACATACCTAGTTAACCCTAGATTCTTATAATTGGAGACAGTCATACGATTCATTTACTTTGTATCATTGCATGTTAGTTGGATTTCTACCTAGGTAGTTATTCCACATATTTGATCGTATTTAAGTTTTCAAGTTTGAATTCTTAATTTGTTTATTCCAATTGCCGCTTTTAGATTAATTGATTTTAGTTAAATTGTTTATTTTGTGTAACACCCAGATATTTATTATTTTGAAGCCGGCGAAGAAAGAAAAAGAAATAAAGTCCAAAGTCGAAGGACCAAACTCGCCAACGAAAGAAAGTCGGGTGAGCGGAGTATATAAGGGAGAGGGCAGCCCTTACCCTCTCCCCCATACACAAATTTCAGCCATTCTTAGAGAAGAGAAGAGAGAAAAGAGGAGAAAAAGAGAAAAAGGGGTGTTTCGGGTGATTCGGGTGTCTAAACTTGTCGTGTGGCAAGCCAAATCAAAGCCCTTGACGTTGTGCTCGATTGTGTGAGTTCTAGGACCCCACTTTTACTTGTTTTCAACCGATTTTGGGGCTGGAAAGCATAGAAAACCTGTTTTTGTATGTGTGTGTGTTTGACCCATTTGGGTGTGATGTGTGTGATGTGTTTCGTGTATGTTTCCGGGCTTGTGTGTGCTTGTATGGTGTTATGGTATGCATCCCTAAGGTCCAGAGGGTTAATTTAGGCTTAGAATGGGTTTGGATGAGCTTGGAGGCCAAAAATGGCAGATTGGGTTCGGGATGAACTCCATTCTGCATCAGCTAGGGCTAGGCGACCGAATGGAGGCCATACGACCGAATGAGAGGTGATTGAGGGTCATTCGCACGATTGGGATTCATTCGCACGATTGAGGGTTCAATCGCACGACTAAGGCTTCAGTCGCACGACTGAGAGTCCAGTTGCATGAGGAGTCATACGACTGAGGGTTCAGTCGCATAAGTGCTTAGTCGCATATACATTCGCATTAGATCAGTCGCATAGGTGCTCATTCGCATTAGTCCCATCCGCATAAGGTCCATACGCACGACTGGATGTTCATTCGCATAGATGTTCCTCCGCATGAGTCCAATCGCATGATGTTCAGTCGCATGAAGGCCATGCGACTGAAGGGTGTCCATACGCACGAATAGAGCTGTTGCACTCGAAGGAAAAGTGTAGTTAGACTTCTGCCTTCCGGGGGAAAGTGCAGATGTAAGTTTGACATAAAGTTTCTCGTAAAAGCATGTAAGGTGACTGTTATGGCCTTAGAGAGCATGTAGGGCATGATGATGATGATGATGATGATGTTGCATGTTTATGCATAATATGTATGTATGATGTTGCCCTGTATGATGATGATGAATGTGTATGATATGTTCCTTAATATGATGTATAATTATCTTTCCTATGGCTTTACGTATTATGATGAATGAAATGAAGTATTATGTAACGTAAAGTGGAAAGAAATGACACGTCTTGAATGCATCGGATAACGGGTCCTTCTTTGTGATTGACCATTAATGTAGAACCTCTACCGCTTACCCTTAGTACTGTGGCATACGTTTAGCTGTTCATTTATTGACTTCGGCCCAGTGGCTATGACTGATCGGTTATCCTTAGTACTGTGGCATACGTTTAGCTGTCATTTATTGACTTCGGCCCAGTAGCTAAGACTGATCGGTTAGCCCTAGTACCGTGGAATACGTTTAGCTGTTCATTTATTGACTTCGGCCCGGTAGCTGAGACTAATTGGGGTGTAGCATATGGTATTGGTACGGATGATGTCCGATGCGCAAGTAAAGTTAAACAGACCGAAGGAGCGAATGAATGAATGAAGAAGATAATAATGATATTATCTGTGTGTACGTATGATGTGTGATCATGTTAAAGTAACGAATGGTTTTATATGAAAGTAAAGTAAGTTTTATAATAAAATTAGAACTCACTCAGCAACGCTGACTTTTTATATGTTTTCCAGTTGGCAGGTAATGATTGCTGAGGATGGCACGGTAAGGCTACTCAGCTCTTTTGGGATGGCATCCATTTATAAAGCTTTTGTGTTATAATGCAAACATGTATTTTGTTATCGGATAATGATGTATTATTGGGCAAAAGTGTTTATAATGAAATGAGATGTCGTTTTTGAATGTTTCCGCTGCAATGTTTTTATGAGACAAATGTAATTATATGTTTTATGTGCGATGAATGGCCAACTGTAAGCGACCCGGGAACGGTGCCTTACAAGTTGGTATCAGAGCCAAAGTTTAAGTGAAATGGGTAAATTTTCAAAATAAACCTTAACTTAAACTGAAAATGGGACGAAAAGGGAATGGGATGCCAAACTGAGTAGCTGCGTGCCATCAGGTATTTTCTTAAAGTTAACTGGTTTTATGTGCGCATGGTATATGTTATGTGTTGTATGTAGGTTTAAATACTGATGTAGTCAGGACAGGTAATACTTGGGGTATGAAGAGTAAAGTAAGTGGCTAATCACAACTGGCCACTGTAATTAGGGACTTACTATACTTGACATAAACTGAGTTGTTTCCTTGAATGACCGTTTTGGCGTTTGAATCTTTCATTGTGATAGAGAATGGCTGGTGGTAGATCTTCTAGAGCTTCTAGGGTGGAGGCCGTGGTGGCCCTGATGGAGAACCACGCCCTAAAAGAGGAAGGCCTAGAGCTGAGAAAGAGGTTCCTACAGAACCTGAGACCCCTCATCCGGAGGCTGGGGATGAGAGTGCAAACCTGAGGGCCTCGGTAAAGGAGGCTGTTGTTGAGGAAGTACATCAGGTCATACAGACAATCTTACCGTCTGTGGTGACCGAAGTCATCAAAGCTGTGAAGGAGGGAGAAAGGAAGGAGAGAAATAGGGCCTCGGGGGAGCAACCGGAGCCTGAAACGATTTTCTCCGACAATGAGGAGGAAGAGGAAGAGGAGCCTTTGCGAGAAGTGGCACGAGGCTGTAACTGCGGGGTGTTTATGAGATGCAAGCCCCCTACTTTTGACGGTAATGGCAATGCTGCTGCTGCTCACCGATGGGTGAGAGAAATGGAGGTTGTTCTCGACATCAGCGAGTGCCGGGAAGATCAAAAAGTAAAGTTTGCCACCCATTCATTTGTGGACTCGGCACTATGCTGGTGGGACAACATTGTCCAAGCGGAGGGTAATCGGGCAATTGGGAGAATGAGGTGGCCCGAACTGAAGAAGATGGTAATTGAGGAGTTATGTCCTCACAGGGAGATGGATAAGATTGAAAGGGAGTTCCTGCAGCTGGAGGCGGGATCCATGACACATCAGCAATACACTACCAAGTTCAACGTGATGGCACGGTTGGTGCCGGATCAGGTGACGCCTCTTTCCCGGAAGATCAAGAGGTACATTTAGGGTTTACCGGTGGATGTTCGCCGGCATATGATCGCCGCCCGGCCAAGTACGTTTAGGTCGGCAGTTGATTTGGCCGGAAGACTTTATGATGAGAGGGGAGTGGTGGTGGTTGAAGCGAATAGGAAGGGTGGTGGTGACCGAAACTGGAACGGGAAGAGGTTTGGTCGGGGTGATGCCTCGACGGGTAACAAAAAGGCACGGGTGGATGACCGCCGCGTGGCCACACCGAAAGCGGGGTCAAGGAGGTGTGGTAAGTGTGGAAGGGAGAATGCGGAAGAATGCAGGCTGGGTTTGAATGTGTGCTTCAAGTGTGGGAAGACACGGCATATGGCAAAGGATTGCCTGTCGGGCAAATGTTTTAACTTTGGGAAAACTGGTCATATGAGCAGGGATTGTAAGAAGCCGAGGGCTGAGAGTTCAGGGGCGAAGAGGACGGGAGGTGATGGACCGAGGGCGAGCGCCAGGGCATTCACCATGACACAGGAGGAGGCTAGGACGGACCCTGACGTTGTGTCCGGTACGTTTCTGGTGAACCAAACTTTAGCTTCTGTGTTATTTGATTCTAGTGCTAGTAAGAGTTTTATTTCTTCTGCTTTCTGTGCTAAGCTGCCTGTTAGTAGTAGACGTGTAGATGCGCCCTTTGATGTAGAAACTGCCATAGGTAAGTCTACCAATATTTCTGAGATGATAGAGAACTGTGAGGTGGAACTTGACGACCATAAGTTTCCTGTTAGACCGTTCGTGATGGCCTTAGGTGGTTTCGATTTGGTTCTTGGGATGGATTGGCTAGCGGACTTTGAGGCGAACATTGTGTGTCGCAAGAAGATGATTCGGTTGTCAGCGCCTGACGGTAGTTCAGTGATAGTTTATGGTGATCGGGTTACTACGATTCCGAAGGTGATCTCGATGGCGGTGGCGGGAAAGTGTATGAGGCGTGGATGTAGTGCTTACTTGGCCTATGTAAAGGATGTGGACACGCCAACACCACAACTAGCCGATGTACCGGTTGTGTGTGACTTTCCAGATGTGTTCCCAGAAGACTTATTAGGAGTGCCACCTGACAGAGAGATTGAGTTTCAGATTGATCTTATACCGGGTGCCCAACCTGTCGCCAAAGCACCGTATTGGTTGGCTCCGACCGAGATGAAAGAGTTGATGGAGCAGTTGCAAGAGTTGCTTGATAAGGGGTTCATTAGACCGAGTATCTCTCCTTGGGGTGCTCCGGTCCTGTTTGTAAAGAAGAAGGACGGTAGTATGAGGATGTGCATCGACTACCGCGAGCTGAACAAGTTGACAGTGAAGAACCGATACCCCTTACCGAGGATAGATGATTTGTTCGATCAGCTTCAGGGTGCCAGTTGGTTTTCGAGAATAGATCTCCAGTCTGGTTATCATCAGTTGAAGGTGAAGGAGCAAGATATTCCTAAAACAGCTTTCCGTACGCGCTATGGTCACTACGAGTTTCTTGTCATGTCCTTTGGCTTGACCAACGCGCCAGCTGCTTTTATGGATTTGATGAACCGTGTGTGTCGGCCTATGTTGGATAAATCAGTGATTGTTTTTATTGATGATATCCTGATTTACTCGAGGAGCAAAGCAGAGCATGCCGGACACATTCGGGAGGTTCTAGAGACGCTGAGGAGGGAGAAGTTGTATGCAAAATTCTCCAAGTGCGCGTTCTGGTTGCGCGAAGTTCAGTTCTTGGGTCACATGGTGAATCCTGACGGGATTATGGTGGACCCGGCAAAAGTGGAGGCGGTTATGCAATGGAAGTCACCAAAGACGCCATCCGAGATTCGTAGTTTCTTGGGTTTGGCGGGTTATTATAGAAGATTTATCCAAGACTTCTCCAAGATTTCTTCTCCACTAACTAAGTTGACCCGCAAAGAGGTGAAGTTCGTATGGGGTCAAGCTCAAGAGAAGGCGTTTGAAGAATTGAAGGCGAGATTGACTCAAGCTCCTGTTCTGTCTTTACCCGATGGAAGTGAAGATCTGGTGGTTTATTCCGATGCTTCTTACTCGGGGTTGGGGTGCGTGTTAATGCAGAGAGGAGAGGTTATAGCCTATGCATCCCGACAGTTGAAGGTTCATGAGGTCAATTATCCTACTCATGACTTGGAGCTGGCAGCCGTGGTCTTTGCATTAAAGATTTGGAGGCACTACCTTTACGGGACGAGGTGCACCATATTCACTGACCATAAGAGTCTGAAGTACTTCTTTGAGCAGAAGGATCTGAACATGAGGCAGAGACGATGGTTGGAACTAATAAAGGATTATGACTGTGAAATCCACTACCATCCGGGCAAGGCCAATGTGGTGGCTGATGCCCTTAGCCGGAAGGAGAGGCCCGAGCCGATTCGGGTGAAGGCATATCAACTGATCATGACCTTCGATGTGATGAAGCAGGTTAAAGAGTTTCAAGATGAGGCATTGAAGGAAGATCATCTTAACTCTGAAAGAATGAGAGGCCTGGTTGGGGAATTGGGTGAAAACACACTCGGTGTTAGAACCCGATTCGATCGTGTGTGGATTCCTCGTTTTGGGGATCTACGGGGGAAGATAATGGATGAAGCTCACAAGACTTGGTACTCCATTCATCCTGGTGCCACGAAAATGTACCATGATATGAAGAAAGATTATTGGTGGCCGGGTATGAAGCGCGATGTGGTGGAGTATGTGAGTAAGTGCCTTACTTGCTTACAGGTGAAGGCCGAGCACCAAAAGCCGTATGGGAAGATACAACCTTTGGATATACCAGAATGGAAGTGGGAGCACATCACCATGGATTTCATTACAAAGCTGCCGCGTACCCCGAAAGGGTATGATGCCATATGGGTGATAGTAGATCGCTTGACGAAGAGTGCTCACTTCCTACCGATCCGCGAGACATATTCATCAGAGAGGTTAGCTGATCTGTTCATCAAGGAAATTGTGACTCTTCATGGTGTGCCGGTGTCTATTGTGTCGGATCGTGACACCCGGTTTACATCTAAATTTTGGAAGAAATTCCACGACGCTATGGGGACGAGGTTACATATTAGCACGGCTTATCATCCCCAGACTGATGGTCAGTCAGAAAGGACCATTCAGACGCTGGAAGACATGCTTCGGGCATGTGTGATTGATTTTGGTGGAAGTTGGGATGACCACCTACCGTTAGCCGAATTCTCATACAGCAACAGTTATCATGCCAGCATTGGTATGCCTCCATATGAGATGCTATACGGTAGGAGATGCAGAACACCCGTTTGTTGGGGTGATATTGGTCAGAAAGAATTGGGAAGCGTCGAGGTAATCGAGGCTACGTCGGAGAAGCTAGAGAAGATCAAAGCCTTCATCAAGGCAGCCAAAGATAGACAGAAGTCGTACGCTGATAAACGACGCAGGCCGATCGAGTTCCAGGTGGGTGACCGGGTCATGTTGAAGGTCTCACCTTGGAAGGGTATCATTCACTTCCGAAAGCGGGGCAAGTTGAGCCCCAGGTATATAGGCCCTTTCCGAATCATTGCTCGAGTAGGAGAGGTGGCCTATAGACTGGAGTTACCAGATGAGTTAAGTGGAATTCACCCGACATTCCATGTATCTCATCTAAAGAAGTGCTTAGCTGATGAAGATATGATTGTTCCACTAGAGGATATCGAGGTAGACGAACGACTCAATTATGTGGAGCAACCAGTGGCAATCATTGACCGAAAGGAGAAAAGGATAAGGAATAAAGTGGTTCCTCTTGTGCGTGTACAGTGGAAGCACAGGAAGGGATCCGAGTCAACGTGGGAGACTGAGGAAGAAATGAGACAGCATTATCCACGTTTGTTCGAAGAATAACAGGTTTCGGGGACGAAACCTATTTAAGGGGGGTGGACTTGTAACACCCGGATATTTATTATTTTGAAGCCGGCGAAGAAAGAAAAAGAAATAAAGTCCAAAGTCGAAGGACCAAACTCGCCAACGAAAGAAAGTCGGGTAAGCGGAGTATATAAGGGAGAGGGCAGCCCTTACCCTCTCCCCCATACACAAATTTCAGCCATTCTTAGAGAAGAGAAGAGAGAAAAGAGGAGAAAAAGAGAAAAAGGGGTGTTTCGGGTGATTCGGGTGTCTAAACTTGTCGTGTGGCAAGCCAAATCGAAGCCCTTGACGTTGTGCTCGATTGTGTGAGTTCTAGGACCCCACTTTTACTTGTTTTCAACCGATTTTGGGGCTGGAAAGCATAGAAAACCCGTTTTTGTATGTGTGTGTTTGACCCATTTGGGTGTGATGTGTGTGATGTGTTTCGTGTATGTTTCCGGTCTTGTGTGTGCTTGTATGGTGTTATGGTATGCATCCCTAAGGTCCAGGAGGGTTAATTTAGGCTTAGAATGGGTTTTGATGAGCTTGGAGGCCGAAAATGGCAGATTGGGTTTGGGATGAACTCCATTCTGCATCAGCTAGGGCTAGGCGACCGAATGGAGGCCAACGGCCGAATGAGAGGCGATTGAGGGTCATTCACACGATTGGGATTCATTCGCACGATTGAGGGTTCAATCGCACGACTAAGGCTTCAGTCGCACGACTGAGAGTCCAGTCGCATGAGGAGTCATACGACTGTGGGTTCAGTCGCATAAGTGCTTAGTCGCATGAGTACATTCGCATTAGATCAGTCGCATAGGTGCTCATTCGCATTAGTCCCATCCACATAAGGTCCATACGCACGACTGGATGTTCATTCGCATAGATGTTCATCCACATGAGTCCAATCGCATGATGTTCAGTCGCATGAAGGCCATGCGACTGAAGGGTGTCCATACGCACGAATAGAGCTGTTGCACTCGAAGGAAAAGTGTAGTTAGACTTCTGGCTTTCGGGGGAAAGTGCAGATGTAAGCTTGACATAAAGTTTCTCATAAAAGCATGTAAGGTGACTGTTATGGCCTTAGAGAGCATGTAGGGCATGATGATGATGATGATGATGATGTTGCATGTTTATGCATAATATGTATGTATGATGTTGCCCTGTATGATGATGATGATGAATGTGTATGATATGTTCCTTAATATGATGTATGATTATCTTTCCTATGGCTTTACGTATTATGATGAATGAAATGAAGTATTATGTAACGTAAAATGGAAAGAAATTACACGTCTTGCATGCATCGGATAACGGGTCCTTCTTTGTGATTGACCATTAATGTAGAACCTGTAACGCTTACCCTTAGTACTATGGCATATGTTTAGCTGTTCATTTATTGACTTCGGCCCAGTGGCTATGACTGATCGGTTATCCTTAGTACTGTGGCATACGTTTAGCTGTTCATTTATTGACTTCGGCCCAGTAGCTAAGACTGATCGGTTACCCCTAGTACCGTGGCATACGTTTAGCTGTTCATTTATTGACTTCGGCCCGGTAGCTGAGACTAATTGGGGTGTAGCATATGGTATTGGTACGGATGATGTCCGATGCGCAAGTAAAGTTAAACAGAACGAAGGAGCGAATGAATGAATGAAGAAGATAATAATGATATTATCTGTGCGTACGTATGATGTGTGATCAAGTTAAAGTAACGAATGGTTTTATATGAAAGTAAAGTAAGTTTTATAATAAAACTAGAACTCACTCAGCAACACTGACTTTTTATATGTTTTCCAGTTGGCAGGTAATGATTGCTGAGGATGGCACGACAAGGCTACTCAGCTCTTTTCGGATGGCATCCATTTATAAAGCTTTTGTGTTATAATGCAAACATGTATTTTGGAATCGGATAATGATGTATTATTGGGCAAAAGTGTTTATAATGAAATGAGATGTCGTTTTTTAATGTTTCCGTTGCAATGTTTTTATGAGACAAATGTAATTATATGTTTTATGTGCGATGAATGGCCAACTGTAAGCGACCCGGGAACGGGGCCTTACATTTTGTTTATTAAAAATTACATAAAATAATTAAATTAATTAGGTTAGAAGTCGATAGATGTTAGGATCGTGTATTGCATGAAATACTAACTGATTAACGTGTATACCAACTCAAATAGTGCGGAATCCTATTTGATTGGTGATCCAATCAGGGAGAACGCACGTCGAATCAATTATCAATTTAATCTAAACGTTCAGAACGATCTAGAATCGATCTAATGCGATTTGTGAACTTGGAACAGGTTCTTGGAGGTTTCTGGACGGCTAGGGTACGTCTGGAGTCGAAGTAATATCAAATGTTCCGTTTTTCAATGAATTAGGTGGTATTTAGAGGTTTGGTTTGCTCATTCGTGCGACTGAACTATAAGCATGGTTCATTCGTGCGATTGAGCCATGCGGTTGATCCATTCGCACGACTGAGTGTTCAGTCGTGTTGCTGAGTCAGTCGCATGAAGTTGTTCAGGCTTATGGATTGTTTAGGCGCATAGACACTCAATCGCATGGCCATTCGGACGCATGACCACTGTTGGGGCGCATGGTCCAGTCGGACGCATGTGAACTTCACTTAACCAAGTTTGAATGAATTCATTAATATAACATTAAGTGTATCAATTCAACCAATCACAAACCTATATAATCAAGTCAATATCAACTTATTAATGAAATATTAAACATTATAGATCACAACCAAACATTCTCATTTCATTAATAACCCAAGCATTACATAAGTGTAAGACATTCAAGACATATTACATTAAGATCCACATCTAGGTACATATGTATCAACAAACTCCCCCTTGGACCTAGATCTATCTAATGTCTTTCTTCTTCATTACCTCCTCATAATTTTTGTACTTCTCTTCTTTTGTGACTCCTGCGTGTATCTCAAATGCAAAGCAGAGTCTTATAACGTTCTGGAACTGTAGAGCTTGTACAATATCTTGAGAGTCATAGAATAGTGGCCACTTGTATAATGTGTAGACATCATTTGCAGACAAGTTAGTAAGCCACATTTGGTCAAATACCCTGATAGTATCCATTTTTCCTTCTTTGTTTAAGACTATGACTGCCTCTCATGTTCTCCAATCATAGTACCACCATTTGAAGTGTGGAGTGAAGTCCTGTGGCATTTCTCGTAGTGGGATCTTGGACATGGTGCGCGGAGGACTCCACTTCAGCACTATTCTAGGCTTTCCAGTTATGGAATCAACCTCAGACCTTCGGATATACCTTGTAGGTTGTTGAGGTTTGAAGTTGACCCATCTGGTGTGGTACTCCTTCTTTAATACATCCTCAAACCAGCCTGACATCTTTCTCGGGTCAGCATATAACAGCTTCAGCTTGGCCAGCTGGTTGAGCTCAAAACCAGGTAGAGTCTTTAGATCATGTGGGAATCTAAAGTACTCAATCCCCTTCTCTCTCTTTATCGCGTATACGTTAAGATCCTCAAAATGTGCCCACGCGATAATCTTGCCTGACACCTTGTGATGTTTCTTCACTTTGTAGAGCTTGGTGTAGACATTCGGTTTAGGAGCAGCGCGTTGGGCTCGGATTTCCTCAAAACATGCAGCCCATTCTGCCTTTCTGATGTTAACATCTGCGTCTGAGGCTTGGGCTTGTTTCTCACTCTTCTTAGACTCTTGCTCCATCTTATCCAGTATCTCAAATGTTTCACTGACCAGTGAATCACCCAGGTTGGGCACCACATTTCCTTCCTGGTCAGCATACTCTGGATAATGTTCTGCAGTGACATCCTTGATTTCTATCTCATCAATGTCGTTAAGCTCTTCGTCACTGGTTGACTCAAAAGTTGGAGCATCCTTGATAATCTCATCAGGATTCAGCTTGAACATTTCAGCCAGTTGCTCATTTGTAAGATCATGAATTATTTCCCCCTCTTCAGGGGTATAACTCACTGATCTCCTGACGATCCCTTACAGATCAAGAATCATAGTAAGTTGAGTCTTGACCTGCTGAAGGGGAGCAACATCGTATTCGTCCCTTTGAAAGTTTGGATCTGCTTGATTTAAACATGTAACACATCAAACATTAGTTAATAATCAAAACAGAAACACATTAACATTATATAAACATTAAGTACATAAGTTTAATACATGGTTCAAGTACAAAAGCTATCAAATACATAAACGTCTAATCATTACTTTTGTCCTGAATAGCTGGCTCATCAGTAGGTGAGGCAGAAGACGAAGCTCGTTGGTCTTGATTTCTCTTCGAACGTCTTTCTTGACCCTGAGCTGAGGCAGATGCAACTGCATCTCCTCCTTCATCATCATCATCATTCTGCCTTTCCTCTGTCTTTTCTTCATCATTTGCTTCATCATCATCACTATCCTCATCTTCATCCTCATCCTCATCCTCATCATCGTCATCACCATCGTCATCACCATCTCTTTCCTTTATCTTCAGAGGCTCATCCTTAGTTCCTTTGAGCTTGAGCATGATAGTCTTTTTGGCATCCTCTAACTCCTCTATCTTCTTTGCGGATAGAACTTTATGCTCCTGGAGTTGTGCAATCTCTTGGCTCTGAGCAGCCATCTGCTGTGCTTGCTGCTCAATCAGCTGAGCCTGCTGAGAAATTGCTGAGATTATGCAGCTGTAAGATCTACCAACTGACGAATCTGAGTTGTCTTCTCATCATCGGCTGCCAGCAGCCTCAGCACCATACGGTTTAGTGCTGAGTGCTGTTCCTCTACACCACTGGGAGGTAAAGGTGATCTAGATGGATGGGTGGGATGTGATGATGGCCCGGCTTGGTGCCTAGTGGTGGTGGTGGTGGTGGCAGTGGTGAAGATTGGGGTTGGTCTAGATGATAGTGGTGATGGAGTGGGTGTGGTAGATATGGTGGTAGATGGGATGTATGTAGTGGGGGGTGGTGTGGTGACAGTGGTAGAGGGTGTGGTAGTGGTGGTGGTAGCTGTGGTGGTGGGTGGTGGTGGCTGTGGTGGTGATCAAGGTAAATCTTCTTCTCTTGCTCTTCATTCCATGAGGCTGAGCCATCCTCTTTTTCCACGTTCCCTTTGAGGAGGATGCTCCCCCTTGGCTGCTTGGTGGGTTCGGGGTATATAATGGATCTGTATCAACAACTGCAGCATCCCCGAACTTCCCATGGCATCCACCAACCGCCCTAATACCTATCTCCATGGCTACGACCCGACTCCCCACCGTTCGCACCAGAGGTTCTTCATCTGACTCCTCCTCCTCTTCCATTTGGAAGTCAGGGTGAATAGGAGCTGGTTCGGGTCCACCCTGAACATCCCCTCCCTGATCAGCATCATGATCATCGTCGTCGGAGTCATCGGAGGGTAGAGCAATCTGCTCAACGTCCGAGTCACTGTCATCGTGGCGCCACTTCCTCCGAGCTGGCGCCACATAATCCTCACGGGCCAGATGCCCAAATAGTCGCCTGACTGGGGGTTTCACCTGCTTCCCCCTGTACACCTTCATCCTGCCTAAGGTGGTATCATCCATCACCTCAAGCACCACGGCATCTTCCTTCTCCTTCGGCAAGGAAGGGAGCTTCTGGTCAATAATCATCTGCATGAATCGAGGGTACATGCAGAAGCCCTCCTTCTCTTTCCCCTCAATGTTCTCCACCAAGTAGGTGAAGATCATCCTGGAGAAGCTGAACGGATGGTTCAGCACCAACGCTGCATATGCGTTCTGGATCTGATCTGACAGCTCATCAAATCCTCCCTTACTAGACGCTATGCACTTCAGCAGCACATGATCTACATGTTACTGGCTGACCTATCCTCCCCCTAAAATTCTAAAACCGTATACCCATTTACATTTTTAAGGATTTTAATAGACAGCTAAATAACATATATTTAATCTAAACAGAAAATAGAATAAATAACGGAAATAAAAAGAAAAAATAAAAAATTAGACTAAATGTATCGGACTACACATGGTCATCATCTGGAATGACATCACTTTTCTTTTTAACGCCGTTGACCTCCAACAAATATAGAAAACGTGGTTTGTCAAAAGCCTTTGTATAGAGGTCAGCGCGTTGAAAATCAGTGTTTATTTTTACCACATCGATTAAATTCTTTTCAAAACAGTCACGTATAAAATGATATTTTATGCCGATGTGTTTGGTCTTAGGATGTTGTACTGGATTTTTAGTTACTGCAATTGCAACAGAGTTATAACCAAAAATAGGAGTAGAAGAGAAATTTAAACCGTAGTTCCGCATTTGCTGTTGAATCCAAATGAGTTGTGAACAACAACTTGCAGCAACAACGTATTCGGCTTCACAGGTTGACAATGCAACTGAGGTCTGCTTCTTACACTGCCATGTCACTAATCTCCTCCTAAAGAATTGACACCCTGCTGATGTAGACTTGTAATTCATCTTGCAGCCACCGTAATCCGAGTCACTATACGCCGTAAGCTCAAAGTCATCATCATGAGGATACCACAACCCAAGGGTTGGAGTACCCTTCAAATACCGAAATATCCTTTTGACCCCAATCAGATGGTTTACCTTTGGCTTAGCCTGATATCTTGGACATAAACATGTAGCATACATGATGTCAGGTCTTGAGGAAGTGAGGTACATGAGAGATCCAATCATTCCTCGGTACATGGTTGCATCGACCAGATCACCATTTTCATCGGGTGCTATATCATGGTTTGTAGCAAGTGGAGTCCCAGCTGCAGAAGCATTGTCCATGTCAAACCGACTGAGAATGTCTCATACATACTTGGTCTGATGTAGGAAAATTCCTTTTGGTGTCTGATCCACCTGTAACCCGAGAAAGAATTTCATCTCTCCCATGGCACTCATCTCAAATTCAGCCTTCATTACTGCTTCAAACTCTTTACATAACTCATCATTCTTTGATCCGAAGATGATATCATCCACATAGATTTGAACAAGCAGCAAATCACCATCTTTCTCTTTGATAAACAGTGTGCAATCAATAACCCCTCTGCGAAATCCATGTTTCACAAGGTGAGTTGAGAGTTTCTCATACCAGGCTCTTGGAGCTTGATGAAGCCCGTATAAAGCCTTGTCGAGTTTGTAAACTCTGTCCCAATGATATGGATCTTCAAATCCCTCCGGTTGACTGACGTACACTATCTCTCGGATTTCACCATGAAGGAATGCACTCTTCACATCCAATTGATAAACTTTAATCTTCATATACGATGTATAGGCAAGGAAGATGCGGATGGCATCCATCCTTGCCACGGGTGCAAACACTTCATTGTAATCAATGCCCTCGACTTGTCGAAACCCTTGAACTACAAGTCGAGCATTGTTCCTGATAATGACGCCTTGGTCATCCTTCTTGCATTTCAAGACCCATTTGGTGCCAATGACCTTAGCACCTTTAGGTCTATCTACCAGAGTCCATACACCTCACTTCTTGAACTAAAGAAGTTCTTCTTGCATGGCACTCACCCATGCCTCATCATTCAGTGCTTCACTGACGTATTTTGGCTCAACCTGCGAGACAAAACAACGATAAGCACCGTCGTGAATGTATCCTTTTTCCATTACCGAGGCATAATCGGCTGAGTACAGCTGATTTCTGGTCTGCACTCCTGATCTGACATCCCCAATGACATTGTCTAGGGGATGATAGACATTTAGACGTGATCCTGGAGTGGTGGGAACAACTACCTCAGAGTCAAGATTATGAACATTTGGTTCTGCCTCTGAGGTAGTAGGAGTTTGAGGTTTCGAAGTCGAAGAGGCATCAGTGTTAGATGCTTGTGGACTTGTAGGGATTGGAACCTGTTCCTCCTGATTGTTCTGCTCATTTTCCTTAGCTTCATCTTCTGAGGAGGAGTCACTTGCTTCGAGTGCTCCCCCTGAGTGGGGAGATGAATCACCATGTGAACCAGATGATGCTGAATCTTGTGCCAGTGAGTTCAAGATATCATACATCATTCTGGTTGCTAACTCATCGTCAGAAGTGGAAATAGGTATGTTGAAGGACTTGAAGAATCCATCATAGTCGAAAAAGTAAGCGGGTCCTTTTCCAGTAGGTGGTGTGGTGTAACTCTGAACATCAACATTACACCACACTTCTACTAAACGCATTGAGTTGTTGTAAACTCTCTTGTTCGGTATGTTGTATCCTAGAAAGATACCTTCATCAGCCTTCTCGCTGAATTTTCCTTCTTGAGTCTTCTTCAGTTGTGTGCACGGTGCGCCAAATGGTTCGAGATACTATAGATTAGGTTTACGTCGTTGTAGTAATTCGTAACATGTCATGCCATGGCGTTTGACTACCAGAACTCGATTTATATGTAACATGCATTTGCCACTGCCTCATTCCAGAATTGGATAGGCAGTTTCAAGTCTGCTAGCATTGTCCATGTTGTCTCTATCAAGCTGCGATTCTTTCTCTCAGCAACGCCATTCATCTGAGGCGTGTAGGCAGAAGTGAACTGGTGCACAATCCCCTTCTCCTTGCAGTAAGCCTCCATCCATTGATTCTTAAACTCGGTCCCGTTGTCTGAGCGTACCTGTCTTACCTTCAGCTTGTAGAGAGATTCCAGTGTAGTTACTAATTCCTTGAATGACTCAGATGTTTCTGATTTGGACTTCAGAAACATTACCCAAGAGAATCTTGATTAGTCATCAGTAACTACATAGCAGTACAAATCGCTTGCAATGCTTTTTGTACTGACTGGACCAAACAGATCCATGTGAAGAAGTTCAAGAGGAAGCTCGATGGAATGAACTTTCTTTTCCTTATGAGACTTCTTTGTCTGTTTGCCTTTCTTGCATGCTACACAGAAATCAGGAAGTTGGAAATTTTTGACGTTAACTCCTCTCACGAGATCATTTTGGATCAAGTGCTTCATCTTCCGTTGATTAATGTGTCCCATTCTCCTATGCCAGGAAATAGAGTCCTTCTTAGTAGCTTTTGATAAGAAGCAGTGAACTTCATGATCCGTTGTTAAAGCCGTTGATAGATCGAAAACATAAAGATCTTTATATCTTGAAGCTGTCATCAAAACTTGGTCCTCCAGAATCACATAGTCCTTCTTCAGGACATAACACTTCTTGTTGTCAAATATAACCTTAAATCCTTTGTCACATATTTGGGAAACAGAAAGTAAGTTGTTTTGTGTTAGGACCTGGTATTTGAACGAAATACCTAGTGATTGCGTGTTAAACCAACTCAAATAGTGCGGAATCCTATTTGATTGGCGATCCAATCAGTGAGAACACACGATGAATCAATAAAGAATTGAAGTCAACGTCAGAAATCAATTAGGAACCGATCTGATGTGTTCTGTGAACTTGGAGAACGATTTGGGAGGCTTCTAGACGGCTAGGGTACGTCTGGAATCGTAATGGGATGAATGCTTATGTTTTTCCACGAATTGGGTCTATTTATAGGTTAGTATTGTTCAATCGTGCGACTGGGCCATAAGTGTGGTTCAGTCGTGCGATTGAACCATGCGGTTGATTCATCCGCACGACTGAGTGTTCAGTCGTGCGATTGAGTCAATCTTATGTGTCAATCATACGACTGATCCAGTCTCCTGGTTCAGTCGTTTGATTGAGTCAATCGTATGAAGTTATTCATGCGTGTGGTCCATTCGCATGGGCCTTTCGCATGAGAACTTCATTAAGTTAAGTTTGAATGTTTTAATTAGTATAACATAATATGCAATCATTCAAACAATCATAAACCCAATCAATTCAATTACGACTCATTAATGAAATATTAAACATCACAAGTAACAAACAATTCATATCATTTCATTAATCAATACACTTACATCATAATCAGACAGACAAGATTCATTACATTACAAATTATGATCTAGGGACATACATGCATCAACAAACTCCCCCTTGGACCTAGATCTATCTAATCTCTTGTCTTCTGCATAACCTCCTTATACTTCTTGTACTTCTCCTCCTTAGTGACTCCTGCGTGAATCTCAAACGCAAAACAAAGTCGTATAACGTTTTGGAACTGGAGGGCTTGTACAATGTCTTGTGTGTCATAGAACAGTGGCCACTTGTATAATGTATATACATCATTAGCAGACAAGTTGGTTAGCCACATCGGGTTGAATACCCTGATAGTATCCATTTGGCCCTCTTTATTCAGAACTATGACAGCTTCAGCAGTTCTCCAATCATAGTACCACCATTTGAAGTGTGGAGTGAAGTCCTGTGGCATTTCCCTGAGAGGGATTCTCGACATAGTGCGCGGAGGACTCCACTTCAACACAATCTTGGGCTTGCCAGTAATGGCATCAACCTCAGACCTTCTTATGTACCTCGTAGGCTGTTGTGGTCTGAAGTTAACCCATCTGGTGTGGTACTCCTTCTTCAGGGCAGCCTCGAACCAGCCTGACATCTTTCTTGGGTCAGCATACAGCAGCTTTAGTTTAGCTAGCTGGTTGAGCTCAAAACCAGGTAGAGTCTTCAGATCATGTGGAAACCTGAAGTACTCTATGCCCTGCTCCCTCTTAACTACATACACGTTAAGGTCATCAAAATAAGCCCATGAGATAATCCTGCCTGACACCTTATGGTGTTTCTTGACTCTGTAGAGCTTGGTGTAGGCATCTCTCTTTGGTGCAGCACGCTGGGCTCTTACTTCTTCAAAACAGGCAGCCCACTCAGCCTTGCGAATATCTACGTCTGCATTTGAGGCTTGGGCTGTTCCTTCAGTCTTTTCAGTTTCCTGCTCCATCTTGTCTAGTACCTCAAACGTATCACTGACTAGGGATTCACCCAGATTGGGGACCACATTTCCCTCGGCGTCAGCATACTGAGGGTACTCTTTTGCAGTAATGTCTTCAACCTCAACTTCATCAATGTCATTAAGTTCCTCATCACTGGTTGAATCAACTGTTGGAGCGTCCTTGACTAATTCATCGGGATTGAGTCTGAACATCTCTGCCAGTTGCTTATCAGACAGGTCATGAAATATTTCCCCTTCTTCAGGGGTATAACTCACAGACCGTCTCACTATCCCTTGTAGGTCAAGAATCATGGTTAATTGAGTCTTGACCATTTGAAGGGGAGCAAAGTCAAACTCATCCCTTTGAAAGTTTGGATCTGTTTGATATACACATTCAACACATAAACCATTAGTAATTAATCAAACAGACTTATATTAACTTAATATATAAACATTTAATACACTTGTTTTTCATTACATGATTCAAGTACAAAATAAATAAATACATAAGACATCTAATCAGTACTTTTGTCTTGAATCTGGGGCGTGTCGCTCGGAGGAGCAGAAGTAGTGGATGACTGGTCCTGTCGATGCTTAGATCTCCGCTCTTGACCTGAAGCAGAGGCCGATGCAGCCGCATCCCCTCCTTCTGCTTCGTCATCATCATCACGACCTTCTGTCCTGTCTTCCTCAGTCTCCTCATCATCATCATCATCTTCATCATCACCATCTCCATCATCCCCGTCACCTTCCTTTAGCTTCAGGGGCTCATCCTTCGACCCCTTTAGCCTCAGCATAATAGTCTTGTTGGTCGTCTCCAACTCCTCTATACGTTTGACGGACTGAGCCTGCATGTCCTGGAGTTGGGACACCTCGACTCTCTGCTGGTCGATCACCCGAGCCTGCTCTGCCAATTGCTGAGACTGGGCAGCAGTCAGGTCAGTCAGCTGGCGGATCTGCGCCGCCTTCTCCTCATCTGCAGCAAGCAGATGCATCACCATACGGTTAAGCGCTGAGAGCTGCTCCTCTACCCCGATGTGAGGTAGAGTAGATCCATAGACATGTGGTGGTTGGGCTAAGGGTCCAGCATGATGTGTGGTGGTGGTGGCAGTGGCAGTGGTGAATATGGGTCGGTGGGCTGATGCTGGTGATGTAGGAGTGAATGGTCTAGTGGTGGATGGGAAGGATACGGTGGTGGTAGGTAAGGTGGTGGATGTGGTAGTGGGAGTAGTGAATGTGGTGGCTGTGGTGATGGGTGGTATGTCAGTAGTGGTGGTAGTGGTAGCTGCGGTGGCGGAAGTAGTGGCAGCAGTAGTGACGAAGGTCAGGCGACGCTTCTTCTTCTTCAAACCATGGGGTTGAGCCATCCGCTTCCTCCTAGTCCCGGTGGAAGTGGATGCTCCCCCTGCAGCTCTGCCCACTGAGCCCGGAACATAGTTCGGGTCAGTCTCTCTCTCTGAGGAGTCCCGAGGGTGTTCACCAACCACCCTAAGCCCGTGGTCTGTGGGAACAACTTTACTTCCCACAGTCCTGGTGAGGGGCTCCTCATCTGACTCCTCCTCCTCTAGATCACCAGCCACAAACTCTTGATGGAAACCGGCCATCTCAGCGACCTCTCCGGCAGTGGCTGACCCCGGGGGAATAACGTCTGAATCAGTGCCTCTAGATGGAGCAGGCATATCATCCCCGGCGTCGCCGCTATCATCATCATCAGAGTCAGTATCTGGTATGGCAATATGCTCAACATCCGAATCACTGTCATCGTGGCGCCACTTTCTCTTGGCTGGCGCCACATAATCAGCACGGGCCAGATGCCCAAACAGCCTCCTGACAGGGGGCTTCACCTGCTTTCCCCTGTATACCTTCATCCGGCCGAGTGTAGTGTCGTCCATAACCTCAAGAACAACAACATCCTCCTTCTCCTTCGGCAGGGAGGGAAGCTTCTGGTCAATGATCATCTGCAGAAATCTGGGGTACATACAGAAGCCTTCCTTCCCTTTCCCCTCGATGTTCTCCACCAGGTAGGTGAATATCATCTTGGAGAAGCTGAACGGGTGGTTCAGCACCAACGCAGCATACGCGTTCTGGATCTGGTCGGAAAGCTCATCAAAACCTCCCTTCCTGGATGTTATACACTTTAGCAGCACGTGCGCAAGGTACTTAAACTGGGGACAGAGGTTACTCTTGTTGAGTACCCCAGCATTGATGTCCCCAGAGTACTTGGCTCTCATGAAACATTCTCTAACAGTGAGGGGGTGTAGACGAGTGGGGCAATCAGCATCGTCCCCAAGCTGTAGAACAATCCTCAGATCCTCCTCAGATACAGTGATAGCCTCACCAAAAATCGAACTTCTGATGCAATGAGGCTCAGAGGATCTATCAACAGTCGCGCCTTCCCAGAAGGCCTGCTGCACTGATCTGTATGGTATGCATGGAGTAGATATAGCATGAGCGATCCTGGATCTCAGCAAAAATGTAATAATGCCTGCGAAGTCAGCTGCGTTCCTGGAAGTCAAGTCCAGATGAGCACATATGTTGTGCTTGGTACTCATGTTCCATCGACTCCCCATCTGTAACACATAACAATATAAACATTAGTTCCGTTGGCTAAGAGTATAATGCAACACTTAGACTTTGAATGAAAACTATCTGTCATGCGATTGAGGTTGTACGACTGAAGACAGTCGTGCGACTGAATCGTGCGATTGAACTTCAGACGTGCGAATGACCTCATGCGCACGACTGAGTGTGCGACTGGACTCATGCGCATGTACTCTTATGCGGTTACCCCAGTCGTGCGACTGAGTCTCATTCGCATAGTTCAGTCGTGCGGTTAAGTGAATCGCTCCCTTCAGTCGTGCGACTGAAGTTCATCCGCTTGTCCAGTCGTATGTCTCAGGTGTTCAGTCGTCAATCGTTCGAAACTTCACAAACTCAGTCTTTTAAATCAATTAACCGGTTCATTAGAGTCGCATTCTCGTTACTAATAACCTATTTAACTTAATTTTAACATTTTGCTTGGTTTAAATAGGTAATTAGGGTTTTATTGTCTCGGTTCACATTTCACAGTCGAACAACCCAATTAGGGTTCCAATCTTTCTGTTTTTGATGAGAGAAGACTTCAAAATACCTGTATGATGATTAGCGAACGTCAGTAACACACAATCAACGATAAAACTAAGACAAATCAAATTTTGGCAGAGTAACGGTAGGGAGTGCGATTTAGAGGCGATTTGAGGGTGATGAGTCTCTGCGACCGACTCCACCTCTATTTATACCAACCCTAGATCCAATCGTGCGACTGAGTTCATACGCACCTTTCAGTCGTGCGAGTGGGACTCAGTCGTGCGATTGTGTCAGTCGCCCTTCTCCAGTCGTCCGACTGAAGTTCAGTCGTGCGACTGACTCACTCGTTCGCACTCAATCCTCCGACTGGACTAATCGTATGGTCCATTCGGTTGGATGGTCCATACTCATAGTTCATTCGTGCGAATGGACTTCATTCGTATGGTTAAACCATACGTATGGTCCATTCGTGCGAATGGGTCATACTTAGTTAATTTTCTGCCATTTTTACCAATTTACATTTAAACTCTTTTTGATTAATTAAATTAACATTATGAGCCTTTGATCATCTCAGACATGATCCTTTTATCTTGAAAACACTTTGATCACCTCAGACATGATCCTTTAAACCACTTTGGTCACCTCATACGTGACTAATTTAACCTTTCAAAGCACATATGGTCATCTCAGACATGACCCTTTTAGTGAGTTGATTCCTTCTGATTTTCCTGATGTAGCCCGACACTTGACTCAAATTAAAACTTAAAACGACTAACTAATTTAAGACTTTAAACTAATTACATAAACAGACATATTTTTTGGTTTTTTTGTGAGAGATAAATCCAGAGATTGATATCTATGGGATTTGGTTTGGGAATAGATAGCTTCAACTTAGATTGATCATATCTGGACCAATTCGATTTTTGGAATCATACAGGCAATTCAACTCATTTGGGACTAGTTATTAAACCTTTTGATGCTCAAGTTCTCGGTGTTCATCCAGAGTCGTTAGCAACACAAGGAAATCATTCTGAAACTCTTAGATGTTCACATTGATTTGAACCTTTGAGAATGTAGCCACAATGATTGTCAGTATGTTTGTCCACTTAAATCCATACACAGACTTTTGACACAGACTGGTGACTTATTTAGGTTTAATTATTTCAACTAACATTTGTGGATCCCACACTTATATGATAATCAACATTCCTCAGGAGCTTCTGAGCGGTCTACGGGTATTATTACAAGAAGAGACTATTCTTAGAGCTTTCAAAGAGAAACCTGTCCTCAGGTCAGTGCCATCGCACAGCAGAGAGGCGGCAAACAACAATGAAATCTAGAATATCTAGGTTATGCTTATCCTCAGGTCAGTGCCATCGCACAGCAGAGAGGCACAACCTATCTCCTTGTTAGAGCAGCTTATTTTATTTTGCACAAAATGCACCAACAACATAAGTCATTAGCTTTATTGCATTTGTCTTTCAATTTTTTCTTGCTTTGCTCTAATTATGGTCATCCGCACACATTTGTGGCGTTTAATTGCTCATTACCCCTTATTGGAATATTGTTGATTGTGTTAACCAGTGATAAGATGGAAGCCCACAGTCAGTTGAACAACTTAGTTTTATCTTGAGATCACCAATCAGGTCTATTTGTCTATTGTGTTGAATCTACCAACATATCATATATGGTCTAGCAGCCTCTAAGTCTACTTTCTTTGTGTCACCTTAGGAGTTGCCAGTTTTCTATCATCTTCCCTTTTTGTATTGCTTAGACTACACAGATTTATACTTTGAACTTTTGCATCTTTCCAAACACTTAACTTTTAAAGTCCCTCTTGATTTGTTCCTGTGTACTATCATTTTCCAAAGGTATTGAATCGGTATCACAGACACAATCTACCTTATTTCAGCTAGCTACTCCTTCTCCCTCATTTTTTTTAATGTTAACTTGCTGACATATTCTCCCCCTAAAATACTAAAATCATTTTGGTTAATTATTTTAGGATTTTAATAAACAGCAAAATAACATAAAATAAAATCAAATAGACACCTAAAATTAATTAAATAAACTTTAACTAAACTACATCGGACTACACATTTTCATCATCAGGAATTACCTCACTTTTCTTTTTAACGCCGTTGACCTCTAATAAATATTGAAAACGTGGTTTATCAAAGGCTTTAGTATAGAGGTCAGCGCGTTGAAAATCAGTATTAATTTTAACCACATCAATTAAGTTCTTTTCAAAGCAATCTCTTATGAAATGGTATTTAATACCGATGTGTTTGGTCTTAGGATGTTGGACCGGATTTTTAGTTACTGCAATTGCAGCAGAGTTATCAACAAAAATAGGAGTAGATGAGAATTTTAAACCGTAATCCCGCATTTGCTGTTGAATCCAGATGATTTGTGAACAGCAACTTGCAGCAGCAACATATTCGGCTTCACAGGTTGACAATGCAACCGATGTCTGCTTCTTACACTGCCAGGTAACTAATCTTCTCCCAAAGAATTGACACCCCGCTGATGTAGACTTGTAGTTCATCTTGCAGCCCCCGTAATCCGAGTCACTATACGCGGTAAGCTCAAAGTCATCATCATGAGGATACCACAATCCAAGTGTGGGTGTACCCTTCAGATAATGGTTGACCTTTGGTTTAGCCTGATATCTTGAACATAGACATGTAGCATACATAATATCAGGTCTTGAGGCAGTGAGATACATGAGGGATCCGATCATTCCTCGGTACATAGTGGCATCTACTAGATCTCCATTCTCATCAGGTGCTATATCATGATTCGTAGCAAGTGGAGTCCCAGCAGCAGAAGCATTCTCCATGTCAAAGCGACTGAGAATGTCTCCTACATACTTGGTCTGATGTAGAAAGATTCCATTAGGTGTTTGATCCACCTGTAACCCGAGAAAGAACTTCATCTCCCCCATAGCACTCATCTCAAACTCTTTCTTCATTACTGCTTCAAACTCTTTACATAACTCTTCGTTCTTTGACCCGAAGATTATGTCATCAACATATATCTGTACAAGCAGTAGGTCGCCATCCTTTTCTTTAATAAACAGTGTACAGTCAATTACTCCCTGCGAAAGCCGTGTTTCACAAGATGAGTTGAGAGTTTCTCATACCAAGCTCGAGGAGCTTGATGAAGCCCATATAAAGCTTTGTCGAGCTTGTAAACTCTATCCCGATGATAAGGATCCTCAAAACCCTCGGGTTGACTTACATATGTTTCCCTGATTTCCCCATGAAGGAATGCACTCTTTACATCTAATTGGTAGACTTTGATCTTCATGTACGATGCATAGGCAAGGAAGATACGAATAGCTTCCATCCTTGCCACGGGTGCAAACACCTCATTATAGTCAATTCCCTCGACTTGGCGAAAACCTTGAACCACCAGTCGAGCTTTGTTCCTGATAATGACCCCTTGGTCATCCTTCTTGCATTTTAGTACCCATTTAGTGCCAATGACTTTAGCACCTTTAGGTCTATCAACCAGAGTCCATACACCTAACTTCTTAAACTGCAGAAGTTCTTCTTGCATGGCACTCACCCACGCCTCATCATTTAGTGCCTCACTGACATATTTTGGCTCAACCTGCGAGACAAAACATCGATAAGCACCATCATGAATGTATCCTTTCTCCATAACCGAGGCGTAATCAGCTGAGTATAACTGATTTCGGGTTTGTACTCCTGATCTGACATCCCCAATAACATTGTCAAGGGGATGATAGACGTTTAGTCGTGATCCTGGAGTAGTAGGAACAGCCACCTCAGAACCAAGATTATGAACATTTTGTTCTGCATCTGAGGTAGTTGGAGTTTGAGGTTCTGAAGTCGAAGGTGCATCACTCGTAGATGCTTGTGGACTTTCAGGAACTGGAACCTGTTCCTCCTGACTGTTCTGGTCATCTGCTTCAGTTTCATCTTCAGAGGAGGAGTCACTGTCATCGACTACTCCCCCTGACTGAGTAGATGATTCTCCCTGTGTGCTAGATGGTGTATTCAGAATATCATACATCATCCTAGTAGCTAACTCATCATCCGAGGGAGAGAGAGGTATGTTGAAGGACTTGAAGAATCCATCATAATCGAAGAAGTATGCAGGTCCTTTGCCTGTAGGTGGTGTGGTATATCTCTGAACGTCGACATTACACCACACTTCTACAAGACCCGTTGAGTTATTGTAAACTCGCTTATTCGGTATGTTGTATCCTAGAAAGATTCCTTCATCTGCCTTCTCGCTGAATTTTCCTTCTTGTGTCTTCTTCAGAAGTGTACACGGCGCGCCAAAAGGTTCAAGATACTCCAAATTCGGTTTGCGTCTTTGTAGTAGCTCATAACATGTCTTTCCGTGGCGCTTGACTATTAGGACTCGATTCAGTGTATAACATGCATTTGCTACTGCCTCATTCCAGAATTGGATAGGCAGTTTCGAGTCAGCCAGCATAGTCCGTGCAGTCTCTATCAAGCTTCTATTTTTCCTCTCAGCAACACCATTCATCTGAGGCGTGTAGGCTGAAGTGAATTGATGAACAATTCCCTTTTCCTTGCAGTATGCCTCCATCCATTGATTCTTGAATTCTGTCCCGTTGTCTGAGCGTACTTGTCTAACCTTTAGCTTGTAGAGAGATTCCAGAGTGGTGACTAATTCCTTGAATGACTCAAATGTTTCTGATTTGGATTTCAGAAACATTACCCAAGTGAACCTTGAGTAGTCATCAGTGACCACAAAACAGTACAAATCGCCTGCAATGCTCCTTGTACTGACTGGACCAAACAGATCCATGTGAAGAAGTTCAAGAGGAAGTTCTATTGAATGAACTTTCTTTTCCTTATGAGACTTCTTAGTCTGTTTGCCTTTCTTGCAAGCTACACAAAAGTCAGGAAGTTGGAAGTTCTTGACATTTACTCCTCTCACTAAATCCTTCTGAATCAAATGATTCATCTTCCTTTGACTAATGTGTCCCATTCTCCTATGCCAGGAGATTGAGTCCTTCTCAGTAGCTTTAGATAGAAAGCACTGAACCTCATGATCCGTTGTAGCAGCTGTTGACAGATCCAAGACATAAAGGTCTTTATATCTTGAAGCAGTCATCAGAACTTGGTCCTCTGGGATCATGTAGTCTTTCTTCAGCACGTAACACTTCTTGTTGTCGAAGATGACTTTAAATCCTTTATCGCAGATTTGGGAAACAAAAGTAAGTTATTCTGAAGTTGTTGAACGTAGTTCACCTTATCAAACTTAACTTTCTGATTTCCCACTTCTCCCTGTGCTGTGATGTATCCTCCCTTGTTTCCTGCAAAGGAAACATGCCCTCCTTTTATTTGTTTGACGTTTGATAAAAGGGCTCTATTTCCTGTCATGTGCCTGGATGCTCCGCTGTCTATAATCCACGTGTTAGTCTCAGCGCTGTATCGAACACCCTGCACATATCAAGTAAATGTATTAGTTTAGGTTAGGAACCCAAGCCTTTACTGTCTTGGGTTTCCCAGAGGCATCACACATCATAAACTCTACCCATTGACCCTTAGAGGGTGAGGGTAGCTCAGATTCCTTCTTGTCATCAGTATCAGACACACAGGATGACTTCTCTTTCCATAAGCCAGATTTGTGCAATGCCTGTTTATGATAAACAGTCGTCTGGCTTACAGGTTGGACTTTAGGTTCACTAGATCTTCTAGGTGGAGTTAGAGAACTCCTCTTAGAAGACCTAGGTCTAGAGTCCTGAAGATCAATCTTCTTCCTAGGTGTCTGATAGAAAGGACAATAGGAAGCAATGTGTCCACATTCTCCACAGTTGTAGCATGATCTGCTATCAACTTTATGAGTAGACTTTCTTTGTGGAGAAATGCGTGACACTCTAGTAACATCAATCACTTTAGGTTTTGACTCTTGCATGTTTGATGTTTTCTCTGGTTTAACAAATTTAACTGTTTTAACCTGTTTAACTTGTTCCACTTTTTGGTTAACTGGTTTTTGACTTGTAGCATGTGAAAAATTAACGTTTGAAGTCCTTTTAGGTTCTGATTTGACTCTGTTTGACCCTGACTTTAAGTTAACTTTTTCAAATTCATTTTCCAGATTAACACAAGGCAATTTACCCTTTGCCTTTGAAGTGGCCTCCTTTTGTTTCTGTCCAGATTCAGTAGATGAACATGATGTGTCTGGATCAGTAACAAGAGGAGTGGTCACCACATGATCCTTGATGGGGTTGTTGTTTACTGGTTTAGACTTGGTGTTCATCAAGGTCTCAGGTGGTGGTGGAACCACTTTGTAGCCTAATCCCTCCCCGTTATTCCTTTCTCTCACTAAGTGTTGAACTATGTGTGAAGAACTAGTCCAACTATGCAGTTTCTGTTTTAAGGAGTTAACTTCTACTTCTAGAACTGCCTTTTGCTTCTTAGTGTCCTCTAGGGAGTTTAGATAGTACCTAATGTCATTTGCTTGGTTAAAGGCAACTACTTCGGTTTCCCTAAGTTGTTTAGTCAATAGGTCTATCTTTTCTTTATAACTATGCTCATTTTGTTTTAGAACTCTATTGGCCTCAGTGCATAGTTGTAAATCTTTTACTAAGTTATCATTGTGATCTAATAACCTAGCAAATTTTTCATCAATGCTATTCCTAAACATATCACAGTTAGAACAAGCATGATTATTAAACATTTGGTCAGTTGTACTTACCTGTGTTGTTTCAGAAGAGTTAGCCATCAACGCAGCATCAGACGTCTCTGGTTCTGGTGATTCTGACTTTTCTGTTCTGACGTGGAAGTCTCCTCCTTTGGCTTGTAACTGACCTCAGCTGCAGTTGTTTCTTCACTGTGTGACATCGCTATCTCAACTGCTAGATCACCTTCACTCGCAGAATCATCATCAATATCTTCAACACTGGCAATGTTAGATTCTGGTGAGACAAACCTAAAACTCCAATCCTGTCCTTCATCATCATGAGCAGTCAAGGCTTTTGGGTCCTTGTTTGATGAAGTAGAACTGGAAGCTTGCTTGTCTTGGCGAGTAAAGGATGAGAACGGGTTCCCATTACCCGTCTTCTTTGGTTGACACATTCTCTCTTGAAGTGCCCTTCTCTCCACAGTTGAAGCAGGTCACTTTGCTCTTGTCAAAGCCAAATGTGGTCCTTAGTAGCTATCAAATTCTGTCCTGTCTTCTTAACAAACTTCTTCGCCCTTCGGACAGCGCTAGCTAAGGCCCACATTATATCCATTCTTTCAAGCTCCATTTCATCTACCTGCTCGTAGTCCTCATCTGCCAGATGGCAGTTTCCAATCTTCCCAGCAACTAGTCCATCATATGAATGAACTACTGCGGCTAGAAGATCCATATGCTCTCGTGCTACTTCTACGGTCACATTACCGAGGTTCTCGGTCTTCAGTTTGGTAGCACTTGCTTCTGATCCAATATAGTGGGTACATGATGACCCTGACGTGTCTGATCCAGAAGGAGAAGCATGTGAAGGACCTGACGAGCTAGACACAAATGCTGTCTGGAGAGGTGCTCCAGATGTCTTAGCTTGAGGCGTGGCGTTGTATAAAGCTGGATTTGTGTGTACGCAGACTTCTGAGCTCTATACTTCATCCTAAGAGCTTCTTCACGCAACTTGAGAATGAAGTCATTTATATCCAACTTTATAAGCATTTCATTCTGTCTAAGGTTCGACACGAATGAAGCCCACTTATCAGGCAATCCGTCTGCGAAGTTGCTTACTTTCTCTTCCATAGTCGTTTCCACTCCATGTGTATGCAACTCGCTCATCAAGTGGTAGAATCTGTCTATGACTTCATCTAAACTCTCATTACCAATCGATGAGAAGTTATCGAATTCCTTCTTTAACTCCTTTGCCTTGATTGCCTTCAATGATGCATTCCCATCATATCTCTTCTCTAGCTCATCCCACAGTTTCTTGGACTGCTTGTTCTCTGAGTACTGGTGGAATATGTCTTTGGGGATAGACTGAGTGATCAATGCATAAACCCTTTTCTCTGCATTGTACTTTACTTTCTGTGCGTCGGTCATCCCACTTAACGTTAACTTAACTCCATCTGCTCCCACCGGTGTACTATAACCGACCTCTATAGCTTCCCACAGATTAGGATCTACTCCATTGAGGTAGATCTCAAAACGTTGTTTCCAGTGGGGAAACTCATCTAAAGTCAAGAGCTTTGGTGGTTTATTGTGATTACCCACCTCACTCTCAAGCAACAGCAGGTTCTGAATCCTTGAGTCCTTCCCAGCAGTAAAGGCTGACATCTGATCTTCCATGGCTAATAAACTTAGTATCTAATCAAATAAACTTTAACTGATGCGACTGAAGGATGCGAATGGTCTAATCGTGCGTATGAACTCTGCGATTGGTTCAACCGTGCGACTGAACAGGGCGAATGGTTCAGTCGTGCGAATGAATCTGGTGCGTATGAGCTATGCGAACGAACGGTTCAGTCGGCCGAATGAAGGTGCGACTAGGTCCAATCGTGCGAATGAGCAATGCGAATGGAGTCCAGTCGTGCGAATGGGTCACTCGTGCGACTGAAGCTGCTGTTTTGCGAAAATTTCTAGGTTTGACGGGTTTCAGCCGTAAAAATTCGAAATTTCGCAAGTCCAAATCGCCTAAGTCCGTAGAAACTGAACTTCGATGAGCAGGGAACGTCCAAGATCACTTTTGATGCCAAAGATTGCGGTTTTCGTGCAAAAACACAAACTTTTATGCAATCTTGAAACCAACTCAAATAGTGCGGAATCCTATTTGATTGGCGATCCAATCAGTGAGAACACACGATGAATCAATAAAGAATTGAAGTCAACGTCAGAAATCGATTAGGAACCGATCTGATGTGTTCTGTGAACTTGGAGAACGATTTGGGAGGCTTCTGGACGGCTAGGGTACGTCTGGAATCGTAATGGGATGAATGCTTACGTTTTCCACGAATTGGGTCTATTTATAGGTTAGTATTGTTCAATCGTGCGACTGGGCCATAAGTGGGTTCAGTCGTGCGATTGAACCATGCGGTTGATTCATCCGCACGACTGAGTGTTCAGTCGTGCGATTGAGTCAATCTTATGTGTCAATCATACGACTGATCCAGTCTCCTGGTTCAGTCGTGCGATTGAGTCAATCGTATGAAGTTATTCATGCGTGTGGTCCATTCGCATGGGCCATTCGCATGAGAACTTCATTAAGTTAAGTTTGAATGTTTTAATTAGTATAACATAATGTGCAATCATTCAAACAATCATAAACCCAATCAATTCAATTACGACTCATTAATGAAATATTAAACATCACAAGTAACAAACAATTCATATCATTTCATTAATCAATACACTTACATCATAATCAGACAGACAAGATTCATTACATTACAAATTATGATCTAGGGACATACATGCATCAACATTTTGAAGTTGTTGAACGTAGTTCACTTTATCAAACTTAACTATCAGATTTCCAACTTCTCCTTGAGCTGTGATATAACCTCCTTTGTTACCAGCAAAAAAACATGCCCTCCTTTTATTTGTTTGACGTTTGATAAGAGTGCCCTGTTTCCTGTCATGTGCCTGGATGCTTCGCTATCTATTATCCACGTGTTGGTTTCAGCACTGTAGCAAACACCCTGCACAGTCAATTTAAAGCATTAGTTCAGGTTAGGAACCCAAGCCTTTACTGGCTTGGGTTTCCCAGAGGCATCACACATCATGAATTCAACCAATTGACCCTTAGAAGATGAGGGTAGCTCAGGTGACTTCTTGTCCTCATTATCAGACACAGAGGCTAACTTTTCTTTCCATAAGCCAGATTTGTGTAAGGCCTGTTTGTGATAAACAGACGACTGGCTAATGGATTGAACTTTGGGTTCACTAGTTCTTCTAGGTGGAGTCAATGAGTTCTCTTAGAAGACCTAGGTTTTGATTCCTAAAGTTCAACTTTCTTCCTAGGTGTCTGATAGTAAGGACAGTAAGAAGCAATGTGTCCACACTCTCCATAATTGTAGCATGACCTGCTATCAACTTTATGATTGAACTGTAGAGACGTGTGTGACACCCTAGTGACATTGTTATGTTTGGGTTTTGACTCAACTTCTTTTGATGTTTTATCTTGTTTAAAAAACTTAATTGTTTTAACATTCTTAACATCTTTTCCATTTTGGTTAACCGGACTTTGACATGAAACTCGTGATAGGTTAACATTAACAGTTTTTTTTGGTTCAGATTTGACTTTGTTTGACCCTGACTTTATATTACCCTTCTCAAATTCTTTTTCCAGATTAACACAAGGCATTTTACCTTTTGCCTTTGAAGTGGCCTCCTTTTGTTTTGTTCCAGATTCATTTGAAGTACATGAAGAATCTGGATCACTTACAAGAGGAGTAGACACCACATGATCCTTGATTGGATTGTTATTTATTGGTTTAGTCTTGGTGTTCATCAAGGTCTCAGGTAGTGGTGGAACCACTTTATATCCCAAACCCTCCCCATTGTTGCGCTCTCTCACTAAGTGTTGGACAATATGAGATGAACTTTTCCAACTGTGCAGTTTTTGCTTTAATGAATTGACTTCTACTTCTAAAACTGCTTTTTTGTTTCTTAGTGTCTTCTAGGGAGTTAAGATAGTACTTCTGTTTCCCTAAGCTGTTTATTCAAAAGGTCTATCTTTTCTTTGTAACTATGCTCATTTTGTTTTAAAACTCTATTTGCCTCAGTGCATAGTTGCAAATCCTTTACTAAGCTATCGTTATGATCTAATAACCTAGCAAATTTCAGATCTATGCTTTCCCTAAATTTATTACAATCTGAACAAGCATGATTTTTGAAAAGTTGGTCAGTACTACTTACCTGAGGAGGAGGTTCTAATGAATCAGCCATCAACGCAGCATCTGAGTTTCTGGTTTGGTGATTCTGTCTTTGTTGTGTTGTCCCTTCTTCAGGCTTGTAGTTGACCTCAGTTGCAATCTCTTCAATGTATGACATCGCGAGTTCCACTGCAATATCTCCTTCACTCGCGGAATCATCATCTAAGTCTTCCTCACTAGCAAATATTTGATTCTCCCGGAGAGACAAACCGAAAAATCCAGTCCTGTCCTGTCATCATCTGGAGGTCAAGGCTTTTGGATCCTTGCTTGATGAAGAGTAGGACTGCTAGCTGGCTTATCTTGGCGAGTGAAGGACGAGAATGGATTCCCGTTTCCAATCTTCTTTGGCTTCACACACTCTGTTTGAAGTGCCCTTTTTCTCCACAGTTGAAACCGGTCACTTTGCTCTTGTCAAAACCAAAAAGTAGTGTCCTTAGTAGCAACCAAGTTTTGTCCGGTCTTCTTCACAAAAACTTCTTAGCTCTCCGGACAGCACTTGCTAAGGCCCACATTATATCCATCCTCTCCAGCTCTTTCTCATCTACCTGCTCGTAGTCCTCGTTCTACCAGATGGCAGTTCCAATTTCCTAGCAACAAGTCCATCATAGGAGTGGACTACTGCTGCTAAGAGATCATGTGCTCTCTTGCTACTTCTACCGTCACATTCCGAGATGCTCGGTCTTCAGTCTTGTAGCATTTGCTTCAGATGCAATGTATTTGGTACTAGAAGACCCTAACGTTTCTGATCCTGAATTAGAGGCTTGTGAAGGACCAGATGAGCCTGACACAAAGGCGGTCTGAAGTGGTGCTCCAGAATTGTTGACTTGTGGAGTTGCATTGTACAGAGCTGGATTCTGAGTATACAAAGACTTTGAGTCGGTCGGTACTTCATTCCTTAGGGCTTCTTCTCGCAGCTTTAGAATGAAATATTGATGTCCACCCTCGCTAGCAATCCATTCTGTCTCAGATTTGAAACAAAAGAAGCCCAAATTTCTGGCAAACCCGTCTGCAAAATTCGCACTTTGTCTTCCATGGTGTTGTGACACCATGCGTGTGCAGCTCGCTCATTAAATGGTAGAATCTATTAATGACATCATCAAAACTCTCATTACCCATCGATGAGAAGTTGTCAAACTCTTTTTCAACTCTTTAGCTTTAATAGCCTCAATGAAGCTTCCCGTCATACCTTTTCTCCAGTCATCCATAACTTCTTAGCTGCTATTCTCAGAGAATTGATGAAAATATCCTTAGGGATAGACTGAGTAAGCAACGCATACACTCTCTTTTCAGCTTATATTTGACTTTCGGGTGCATCGGTCATGCCACCTAATTTAAGTTAACCCCCACAGCACCTACTCGCATACTGTTACCCCGTTCTCAATTGCTTCCCACATATTGGATTACTCCATTTAAGGAGATCTCAAAACATTGTTTCTAGTGTAGGAATTAAATCTAAATGTTATAAGCTTAGGGGGTTTATTGTGATTCCCCATTTCACTCTCCAGTAGCAGTAAGTTCTGAATACGTGAGTCCTTCCCGGCTGTAAACGTTGAATACTGGTCCACCATTTTGATTAACTTTAGTCTCTTAAACAACCTATTTTACTAGTGCGAATGGAGCTGTGCGATTGGGCTACCCGTGCGATTGAACAATGCGAATGTTTCAATCGTGCGACTGAGCTGATGCGATTGGTCCAGTCATGCGAATGAACTGATGCAGTTGAACAATGCGAACTGTCTGCTTAGTCGTACGTTTGAAGGTACGAATGAGTCTAATCGTACGTCTGAGGGATGCGAACGAGTCCAGTCGTGCGATTGAGTCAACCGTGCGACTGAAGCTGCTGGATTTCGAAAATTTCTAGGTTTAAGGTGTTTTGGTCGTAAAAACCCGAATTTTCACCAACCCTAATCGTCGTATGCCGGAAAAACCAAAACTTTATGAGCAGGGGACGTCCAAGACACCGTTTGACACGAAAAGATTGCGTTTTTAGTGAAAAAACACAACTTTTGTATCAAAAACGATTGAATCACACGTAATCAAGAGCCAAGGCTCTGATACAACTTGTTAGGATCGTGTATTGCACGAAATACTAACTGATTAACGTGTATACCAACTCAAATAGTGCGGAATCCTCTTTGATTGGCGATTCAATCAGTGAGAACGCACGTCGAATCAATTATCAATTGAATCTAAACGTTAAGAACGATCTAGAATCGATCTAATGCGATCTGTGAACTTGGAACAGGTTTTTGGAGGTTTCTGGACGGCTAGGGTACGTCTGGAGTCGAAGTAATATCAAATTTTCCGTTTTTCAATGAATTAGGTGGTATTTATAGGTTTGGTTTGCTCATTCGTGCGACTGAACCATAAGATGGTTCATTCGTGCGATTGAGCCATGCGGTTGATCCATTCGCACGACTGAGTGTTCAGTCGTGTTGCTGAGTCAGTCGCATGAAGTTGTTCAGGCTTATGGATTGTTTAGGCGCTTAGACACTCAGTCGCATGGCCATTCGGACGCATGACCACTGTTGGGGCGCATGGTCCAGTCGGACGCATGTGAACTTCACTTAACCAAGTTTGAATGAATTCATTAATATAACATTAAGTGTATCAATTCAACCAATCACAAACCTATATAATCAAGTCAATATCAACTCATTAATGAAATATTAAACATTATAGATCACAACCAAACATTCTCATTTCATTAATAACCCAAGCATTACATAAGTGTAAGACATTCAAGACATTTTACATTAAGATCCACATCTAGGTACATATGTATCAACAATAGAGGTTTATTATTGAGAGCAGCCAAAAGTGTCCACGGATTCGATATCCAGACTTACCTAAACATTACTATATCACAAATGGTACACTTGCCGTTTGTGTGAAGTTTAGTTAGGAATTAAAACTAATTTATGAAAATTATTTTTTATAATAAATTAATATATATATTTTCACACATCAGTTACTCCTAGAATAACACCATTATTGTATGTAGAAAAGATATGTCCCAAAGATATACATGGAAAAGATATACACAAGGAATACAAATGAATACAATATTTACAAAATATATTTTTTCTAACCTACCCCCGTGGTGCAATTTGAATATCTACATGTTGAATGCGAAGAATAGACTTGAATTTTTAAATTAAAGCTCAAGGTAGTCCCTTTGTAAAAATGTAATATGCAAGAGAAGAATATACTTGATAAATATCTCAAACAAAATGAATATTTACCTCTTTGTTAGGCTGATGACCAGGTACCCTAATAAATATACCATAAAGAAAATGTCACATACAATTATGTTGGTTTCACGTGTTGGAGATGTAGTTTAGGTAACAAGTTTCTTAGCCATGGAAGCTCAGCTACATTATTAGAGATGCCTCAGTATTATGCGTTATTATTGTAACAGATACTGTGTTTGACACTTAGAAGACTAGGATTCCAAATTATCTTCCAAACAAACATGGTAACCCAGAGTAGAATGTCTTGAATTCGGACACCCCTGGCAAGCATCATCTGAGTAGGAGATTATCTTAGTGGAGCATTAGGGAGTTGTAAGGAAGTTGTTAGAGAAAGTTATACCTTAAAATATGTTTAAGATATTGAAGATGTGGTTTCCAAGGGGCTTGGATGAAGAGACATACTTGCATGTCTACATAAGGAATGTCAGGACAGGTGAAGGTGTGGTACTGTAAATTGAAGGCCATTGATGGATTGAAAATATTGAAATGGTGATTTTTAAATTCCCCATCATTTAAAGGATTTGATATGTAATCAAAATAGGTTGTATCTTATTGGAAAAATAAATGTGTATTATGTGAAATCATTAACTAATAACATGCAATATTTATGCTCACTGTTACTAAGAATGGGGGAGTCCATATATCATAATGCATAATGTCAGAGGATAGAATCGTAGTATAAGTAGAAGTGGAATGGTAAACGCGTATATTTGGATAACCAAAAAGAGTTGTGCAGGATCGGTTTTTGTCACTCAACAAAAGTATTATCTATCAAACTCACTAAGTCACTCGATTTGATGATGCAGAATCCCTTAAGAGTTGATTGTAATATACTAAGTAAACAGAACACAAGAAGATGGTTTTTCAAGATACTTGTATATATTACTTCTCAACTCAAAGTTTTACAAGACTCTTACAAGCATGTTTATAGAGTTATAATGAGAAACTATATATACTACTATCTACAGCCGGTTATACTTTGATACCAGCTGGGAACCTATGACCAAAGGAAATACTACATTGCTAAAGGTAAGGTATCTTAGATAAAATACTATCTAAGATTTGGTAGTCATGACTTACCTTTTGTCACCAACTAAAGTTGGTAACCGTACTAACTGATAATGAATGAATAGTGGAATAAAGTGTGGTCAACTACATGGGTGTGGGAAAGCGGCATGCAGTATGTCAAAGGTTGCAGTGGATTTGTCAGAAGGTCCATACTTATGTCCTTTGGTTCATAGCAGGTTCTTTCGAAGGTTAACTGGCTTCGGAAGAACAAGTTCTTCTGAAGCCACTTATACTGTGGAAGAGTCTACTTCTTCCAAGGCTTGATGATCTTCATACTTCGGAAGTCATTCTCTTAAACTCTTCTAAATTTTGATCTTCGAAAGAGGGAAGACTTTGTCTTCGGAAGTTAGAGTTCCTCTTCGGAAGCTCTTTTAGCCTCGACCTTTGGAAGTTCAGCATTTGCCTTCGGAAGTTCTTCTTTTGCCTTCGGAAGTTCTTCATCAGTGTTTGTTTTGGTTGCACCAGCCTTACTTGATCCAACAAACTTCCCATAGGCTGATTCGACCAAAACCTCACTTGTTTTTACTTCTCAAAACTTTCGCACCAAGGATAGGAGATACTTATCTGTCTCTTTGTTCTTCCTGATGTGATGCCGAGAAGTTTGTACAAATCGTTCATAGACAATAGATCAAGTCTGTCACTCTAAATGATGTGTACCCTTTGTTGTGTCCCTCAGAAGAGATTTAGTTGACGAGAGTTGTAGTCATACTCCCATATAACTATAGATTCCAATTCAAGGCCTCCAACCATTTGAAGAAAGGCTTTGCCTATAGTTGCTTACCCTTCCTTTTCATCCTTCTCTCTCTGGTTCAACTCTTCTTCAATCTTGGCCCTTGCAGTTAGTTTGGCCAGATGAAGACTGCTCAGATGATTTCTTATGTGAGCAGCTACCTCTAAGTTGGAGGGATTGGAGAATGGTTTTTCTGCTAACTCAGCAATATCAAATCTGCTTAAGTGTAGCAGAGAGGAGACATTAAGCCTATTGATCTCACCATTATCTCTTTCCACAACAAAGTTATGAGAAGAATCTTCAAACCTCCGTTGGACTATTTTCTTCCTAGGAACAAGAGGTTGAGATGGAAATTTGTCTTCCTTCCTAGTGTCCAGTAGAGTCACCTGCTTTATTCTAAGCTTCTCTCTTCTTCTTCAAGAGAGTCAGAGTTAGTTGCCAAGAGTTTGAGAGCTTGGTCCAATGTTCCTCTAGGTAGATAAAGGAATTGTTCTCTTGTAAGGGAACATGAGGAGCCATCAATGAAGGTTAACTTGATGGGCCCTTCCTCACAGGAGATATCGCTCATTGTAGTACATTTGATGAGCTTCCTTTTGATCTCCTTAAACTCTTCTAAGGTCAGAGGTTGAGAGGGTTAAGAGGATGAGTTAGGTGGCTGTTGGGTAGATGATGATTAGGTTCTGGAGAGTGTTTTGGGTTTAAGGATAAGTAGTGGAGGTGGTTGCTTTGATGGAATTAGTGTGGGAGAGGGTATGGATGATGGTGTGGGCTTAGGAGAGTTAGGTTCAGTGGTTGGTTTGGTTTTGATGGGGAAAGGAAGAGGAGTTGGTTCTTGTTGAGGTTGTGGTGTGGGTTAAGAAGTCATCCCTTGCATTCTTTTGTACATATCCTTCCTTCTTCCTGAGCGAATGTCAGCCTTAATGTCATTGACATGTCGCTGCAAGGTTTTCTCAAACATAGGGCCAACTTGCCTGCCAGAGAAGCCATGGGCCCTGAGATAATCCTTCATCCAGGCTTTATCTCCCATCTTCTTGATAGCTGCAAGTTGAGCTTCTTTTTCCTTCTTCTTCTTCTCCTTCAGCTTTTCCTTGGAAGCCCTCTTTCTCTCTTTGTTTATTTGGTCTTTTTCTTTTTTGAAAAGCCACAAGATTGTATCATTATCATGAGGAGCCAGTTCCTCAAGAGAGAATCCCCTGGAGCTCAGAAAAGGTATCCTTTCATACCTGAGCTGTTGCTCAGCTTCCTTTTTCTTTCTCTGTTCTTCCTCTTCTAAGGCCAACCTTGCTGCTTCTTCTTGTTCTATCAGCAACAGGGTTGCCTTCTCTAACTCCAACTCCTCAAATGTAGGAGAAGAGCATATTCACTAGCTGTGCCCAGATTGACAAGCTTGTCAATAATCTCCACCCTTTTCTGATTGCTGATAGCTTCCTAATTGACTATAGCTGCTTTGCTACTTGCAGCTAATAGTTTCTCAGAGGGAAGCCTACTTTTTCTTCTAAGCTTTTCCAGCTTTTCTTCCTCTTGCATTTCTTCCGCAATCAACTTCCTTTCACCCTTGGTGTCTCTGGAAGCTTGAGACTTTAGAGGTTCTTGCATAGAGGTTTCGGGTTGGTGGGTGGTGATTTGAGCTTGTGATGATGATGATGTTTAAGTAATAGGTGTTTTGAGAAAGTCCTCACTATTTACCTCAGATGGTAGTTCAAGGATTGCATCTGTGATAATTAGATCATCAGACAGAGAGAATAGTCCTTTTGCAGCTTGGATCTCAGCTTCGGAAGTTTGAAATACTTCATTTGAGCTCTGACTTCAGCTTCGGAAGTTAGTGGCATTTCACTATCTATCCCAACTGTTTCGAATGCTAGGCCATCAGTCCCCATATCCCCTTTGAATTCTATCTTAGGTTCAATGTGGACCTTAGGTTGACCAACTTCCCTGACAGTGGTAGATGGTGTATTCCACCTTTGAAGCTCTTTAGCTCCAAAATATACCAAAGCAACATCTGGGCTTGGCTGTTCAAGGGAGGAGCTCATCATAAATTGGTTAGAAATCTATTCAAATCTATGAGCATCCTTGGATCCACTTGAAGGATGATAAGAGGAGGCTAAGGGAAAACTGTTGATTGCTAAGCGGGATATCTTAAAGAAAGAGTAGAAAACTGTTGATTGCTAAGGATGATAAATTTGCTGCTCCATGTGAGCTTCACTCTGAACATTCTCCGCCTTTTTTGTAGCATCATCTTGAGAGGTAAATGAGCTAGAAGAGGAAGTCAGAGAGACTTGTACAGGTACATGCCTAACAGATCTCTCAATCTATTTCTCAGCTAGTTGAGCCTTGAGATGTTTAATCTCAAGTTGCTGAGTGGCAGACCTATCCTCTAAAGTCTTAAACCTGGATCCAAGATTTGAGACTTTAGAAAGTAGGTCTTGAATGGTGAGTTATATACTTCCCTCATCTTCTTTCGAAGAATCACGAGGAGATGAGGTAACATACCTAGTATGTTCATCCTCACCACCAGATGTGGTTTCTTGGCGCCCTGGTGTCCCTTGCTTAATGATGTCTCTTTCAGAGTCATCAAAAGGCATGGTTGCCATAGATACAGTCTCATATATGTTACCACTGTCCTGAGGGTCCATCGAGGCACCTTCAGTAGTGGCAGCTGAATCTACATGAGTCTCCTCCACTCCAGTGGGACTCATCTCAGTTTGGGCTTGCTGATTGGGGCTAGAAATCAAAGATCTCTCTAGGCTCAATTTATCATTAGAGAGGTGTTGTGGATCAACTTCATTGCCTTAAAGAGACATGATTTCACCATCAGTACCTATAAGAAGGTCAGTAAAGGATATGGAAGTTAATCCTAATGACCCGGGACTTTGATCAATGTCTAATGGAATTGAGCCTATGATGGGGCTGTCCTTTTTTGACTAGTCAAGAGAGTATAGAGACTCATCCTGAGGGTTTTCAGTTTGGGTTTAGGGCTCATGAGATTAAGACTGAGAAGACTCAATACTGGGGGTGTTTAGCGGATCGGAGAACGGATTATTCGGATCGGATTATACAGATTTGAAAATTTCAGGACCCTCTTTGAAATCTGATCCGATCCGAATAAGGATTTTTCTATCCGATCCGAATCTATTTGAATTCAATTCGGATCGGACTCGAATATATCCGAATAAACCAAATAACAAATTTTTATATTTTTTTGTTTTTTGTTTTTTTGCTAATTTTTTATTTTTAATATTTTATAAGTTGGAAATCACAATAAAAGATATAAAACTAAAAAAAATTGACTTTTACGCAAATTCAAAATTAAAACATAATAGGTAATTGTATGGAACCCGAAGATTAGAATCTCTAATTTAGAACGACGGTCGATTATTGCATAATTATTTAAGATTATGACTAGAATGTGTAAATATTTTTGTGTATTGAGTTGAAAACATGATAGATAGTTGAGTAATGAGTATTAGGCTAGAAATATAGTTGAAGTCTTATTCGGATTATTCGGATATCCGAATAATCCGAATAATCTGAAAAAAAAATTGTTATATCTGAAATCCGATCCGAAATCCGAATAAGGAATTCGGATTCGGATGAGACCGATCCGAATATCCGAATAAGGATTCCGATCGATTTATTCGGATTCGGATACGGATCGCATTTCGGATAGTTTTAGATATCGGATTTATTGAACACCCCTACTCAATACCCTTATTGAGATCAAATGTGAAGGAAGATGGGACCTCAGACTGAGTGGGTGCCCATGTTTTCACTCGAGCCTTTTTGGATAGAACATGGGAAACTTGTTCATTCAGAGGAGCTTGAACAAGGGTTTGTTTGGAGCGTCTCTGATATGTAATCTTGATGGGGTGAGAAGGAAGATTTGGCAATGTAGTGATTATTACTGGTTTGGGTTCATCACCTGTGGGGTTAACAGGGATGTCACCAGGAGTCATTAGCTCAATCATACTTGGAAGTAGCTCAGTGTGTCTTCCAGTGAAACTGGTGGATACCGTCTTCAACACCTTGAAGATGGTCGACCTCATGTGAGGGATAGTTAGAGTTGCTGCACAGACAAGCGTACTCTAATCCAGCTCACAGTTGATTATGTGCTGAATAAACCTGGGATACATGTAAAATGTTTCCCTCTACAGGTTTCCCATAATATTAGTCAACACAAATCTTGAGTAGTTAAAGCGGAGGCCTTTTACCAACCCGTGAACTAGGCATCCTAGTTCATAAGGGATTTTATCCCACCCCCAGACTTATTTGACAGGCCGTGAAGGACTATGTGAAGCCGGAATTTCCAGCTATATGAAAAATTGAACTTAAACACCATGGACCTGCTCACATCACCACCATATCCCATCTGGGTACATGTGTCATCTAGGTCTGATTTGGGAAATTCCGTAGGAGAGCCCTCCTCATGAAACTCGAGATGCTCCCTGATGATATGTTTGGATATGATCAATCCTGGCCATAAATGATTGACCAAATAACCCTAACTTCGTTCAGGGTTACAATATGTCCGTTCCCCCAAAACTCTGCCATATGGTTTGAGTAAACAGTGGGGTTGACAGTTAGGGCAGTGTAGTAGGTCGATTGGGTAAGGAAATGGATGATTTCGCCGAAGTCAGCATCCTTAGAAGAGTCAAGGAGTGCGACTTGGTTGTGCTAAGGGTTTAGTGCTATTGTGAGAGAAAGTTACAAAGGAAATGAGGTTGAATTTGGGAGTAAAACCGGAGATGAAGGAATCTTAGGGCTGTGAAATTGGTAAAAAGATTAAAAGGATAGGTCGGAAGTATTAAAATGGGTGAAATGGTAGATGAATAAGGTGAAATGATAGTTTGGGGTATGATGTGACAATGGCGGTAAGGTTAAAGCCATTTAAAATATTCCGACATCATTAATAAAATCTTTGCCTTTTTCAGAGTGGGGCCCAAAAGATTTCCATTACACAGTAAAGCTTTCTTCCGAGTATAAATCTTTTCCGAAGGTAATCTTCTTTCGAAGCCAATCGTACTTCCAAAGGTAAATGTAAGGATTCCTTTAAGTCTGATGCAAACCAAAACATCCAATGTCTCTCTGCAAGTAATGCACTAAGTACTGAAGAAGAATTGATTTGGAAGTTTTACACCATACACTAGAAATATTCTAAGTGTAAAATCTTCCGAAGCCAAGACCAATATCTTCCGAAGCCAAATATGAAGTCTTCCGAAGCCTCAGAGACAAAGTCTTCCGAAGCTTCATCCTATGAAGACAGATTTCTTCCGAAGACTTTTAGTAACATGCTTTATCTGATGTACTGTTCCATAAAGCTGGACACCTTTCCACTGCATCTCTGTAAAGTCACCAACTTACATGAGTTGGTGAAAAGGTCCATGCTTTTGGTAACTGTACATTAAGGTCTTGAGTCTGTAACTTTCTACTTTATGTACTTTGTCCTTTTTGTAATAGATAAGGATGTGAGCTATGGCATGTCATAGTTACAAGGTCAAAAGGCAGATAAGCCTTTTGATTCTACAATTGATTTTGTTTGTGTCTAGTCAATTGTATCCAACTGGCTTTCAAAGTATAGCCGGCTGTAGGTTGTAGTATAAGTATTCCAAGTTCTAGTATCTTTCTTTATGCTTTGTAACACTTGTAATAGAACTTGAGAAAGCAATATACTGCCTCCTTGAAACCCAAATCTCTTGTTCTGTCTCTTTATCATTACTTGTGTTCTTTGCATCATTATCTTGGTTAATCCAGTTTACTGTTTGATCAAGTTTAGTTAATCTCCTCTTTGTGTTGTTGTGTTGTAATTGTTAAGCCCTTAACCGGTCCTGCAATTGGTATCAGAGCTTTTCAGGCTCTCGATATAAGATCTCACCATCTTAAGATCCCTCACACACACAAATACTAAACTTTCAAAATGGCATCCATTTCAAAGACTGATATGGAGACTGGAACCATGAACAAGTCCCCACCGATCACTCTTGATGACTTTGATACCTGGTGTATGAGAATGGAAGGTTTCATCAGGTCTCTAGACTCAAGAATGTGGGAATCTGTTGAAAATGGACCTTTCATACCTAGCACTCCTTCTGCTACTGGTGCTGGTATGATCCCCAAAGATGTGGCCAACTACTCTGATGAAGATAGGAAGAGAGTAGAGATTGATAGAAAGGCCATGACTGCTCTTCAAACTGCCCTTCCAAACTCTGCGTACAAAGGTTTCAAGAAGTGCAAAACAGCTAAACAGCTGTGGGATGCACTAAAACTGATGTATGAAGGCTCCTCTTAGCCAAGGAGAACAAGAAGGATCTCCTGAAGCAGCAGTTTGAAAACTTCACCTTCAAAACAGGTGAAACCATGACTCATCAATACTTTAGGTATGTTGAGATAGTGAATACCCTTCTGGATGGAGGAGTTCCTCTTGAAAACAGAGACATTGTAAGGAAGTTCATGTCCTCACTTCCTAGGCAATGGACACACTACTTTGTGGTGATCAAGAGGACTAAAAATCTCAAAACTCTTACTCTGATAGAGTTATATGGGATTCTCAGCGGCTACCAGATGGAGATGAACATGCAAGGTTCATCTGGCAACTCCAACAATCAAATGGGTTCAGCCCTGCATGTGGTTGAAAGGGATAGCATAGAACCCCAACATCATCTCATATGCTACCCTGACAACTCACCAAAGGGTCCTTTCATCACCTTGCCAGAGACACCTAGGGAGAACTACACTCAAGGAAGCCCATTCCAAGAGACAAGCTCTTCTCAAGCTTTTATGTCTTCTTTGTATCCATCCAGATGACCTTGAATATATGGAAATAGTTTAGCAGATGGCTCTTCTCACTCATAGAGCCAAGAAGTTCTACAAGAGAACTGGAAGGAGGTTTCCAAGCAATACAACCAGTGGAAAGTTTGGCTTGGATAAACGCAAAGTCAAGTGTTACAACTGTAACTTGATGGGCCACTTTGCTAGAGAGTGTAAGGCACCTAAAACAAATGGTGGCCAAGCACAAACCAGACCAAACTACACTGACAAAGCCCCTCAGAATGAGAAGCCAAAGCAACAAGCTGCTGTTGCTGTTGAAGAAGGAGGCTTTGACTGGAGCTTTCAGGTGGAAGATGCTTGTCCAAACCAATCACTAATGGCAGATCATGATGAAGCCAAGGTATTGGAACATCTCTATACTCCTGAATGCATTGCTAAAGTTAACAGATATAGGTCCTATAACATGGAAATGAGATCTGATCTTGAGTCCTTAAACATTTTAAAATCTGATTTTAGAAAGTCTGAAATGATTATAAGCAAAAGATAGAGGACTTAGAGAAAACCATTTCAGTACTAAAACATGAACATACAGATTTTAGGACTCAAATCCAAGATCTCATAACCAAGCTGACTGAGTGCCAGGCTGAGCTTGTGATCAGCAAAGCCAGGGCAGAAAAGAGTGTTCTTGAAGAGAGACCTTCAAGAACATGATATCCTCATCCCGGCACAACAAAGTGGTTATCAAAATAGACAGGGACTGGGATCAAATAAATAGCTCCTCCACACACAATCTTGTCTGTAAGATCTCTAGGTGTGGAACTTGTGAAGATGAGCTTCCTCTCATAGATCCTATAAGTGAAGAGGATGAAGAAGAGATAGTGAAGAATTCCTCTAAGAAGAGTGAAGAGGAGGATTCTACTAAGGGCCACTATCCTTCTGAGGAGAAGAAGTCTACTGTGATGACCAAGTCAAAGAAAAAGAACTTGATCAGGAAAAGCAAAAGAAAGGCAAAGAGGCTCAAGAGATCAAGGCTACTTTTGACTCTAAGCAGAAACAATTTTTTCTCTGCAGGGTTTCTGTTAATGAAGACATCAACCAAAACTTCTCAGCTAAGAATTCTGGTTCTTGTTCAAATCATCTCAGTACCAAGAAGAAGACTGATCTGGTGTGTACCACTGCTGCACAGCCTGGACCATCAAACTCCAAGAACAGTTCACAGCCCAAAAGAACTGTCTCAGCATCTATAAAGATGAAGGTGGAGAAGGGATGTGACCAAAGACAGTCTTGCTCTCATAAGGAGACTCTTATGAAGAAGAAAATGTTGTGTGTCATGTGTGAAAGTACCTCTCACATTGCTAAGGATTGTCCATATAATCCTAAAAGTACTGTCCATATGACCAAATCAAAGACTTCATAGAGTTTCAAGAAGATTCAAGCTTCGGAAGGAAAATCTGTTTCCTTCGGAAGCTCCAAATCAAGGAAGAAGGTAAATGGAAAATTACCTTCGGAAGAAAAATTGGTCTCGGAAGAACTCCTGAAGTCTGCTGCAGTGACTGCAGAATCTTCCAAAGGTTTAGTTATCAAAACTTGTGAAGTCCCAAAAGCTTCCAAAGCTTTGAAGGTCAAGTCCAAGACTCCAAAGGTGGTGTGGAAGTCTAAGAAAGACCAAGTGACTGAAGTTTCTCCATCCCAGCTGAAGATCCCTCTAGCACAACCATAGGATCTATTACTATTGCATTACCTTCTATTATACTTAGTGAGCCCAAGACAAGTAAGGCTTGGGTTTCTAAATGTAAGTAATCATTTTCTTTGTGCAGGAACAATTTCATCTTAATAATTGAGAATCAAAGTGATCACAAGGTCAAAACCATAAGATGTGATCAAGGGACTGAATTCAAGAATCAAATCCTTGATACATTTTGTGATGAAAAAGGTATTACAAGACAATATAGTTCTCCCAGGACTTCTCAGCAAAATGGTGTTGCTGAGAGGAGAAACAGGACACTAATTGAAGCTGCAAGAACTATGTTGTCTGATTCTAAACTGCCCATCACCTTCTGGGCAGAGGCAGTAAACACTGCTTGCTATGTGCAACACAGAGTTTTAGTAGTTAAGACACATGGTAAGACTCCTTATGAACTTTGGCACAAGAGAAAACCTTTCATTGGTTTTCTCAGGTCATTTGGATGTCCCTGCACCATCTTGAATACCAAGGATCAAATTGCCAAGTTTGCTGAGAAATCTGATGATGGACACTTCATTGGATACTCTTCCCAAGCCAAGGCTTATAGAGTATACAATCTCAAAACTAGAATTGTTGTGGAGTCAGCCAATGTGACTTTCAATGAACACACACCCTGTGTGGTTGGTTCTGGTCCTGATTGGCTATTTGATATTGATTTAGTTACCAACTGTTTTAACAAATCTTGTGAGAATGTTTCGGGATCTGCAGAAAATTTAAATACAGGTGATCCTGATCCAAGATTTGAGCTAGGAAGACCTTCAACTCATACATCTTCAGCTCCAGTTGGAACTACTTCAGCAAATGAGGTTTCTATCAGCACGACAATGACAAATTCAGCTGATACTCTGGGGTGCCTTCAAATTCCACTCAGAGGCTCCACAACCAGATAAAGATACCTCAATTGTGGAAGACAACAATGGTGATGGTGAAAGTGATCAGGAATTCCTTGATGCTAATAACCACACCATAGATGACAACATCAATGATGTCACACACTCATTGGATCAAGTTAATCTTGATAAGTGTGGTGATGTGGAGTGTGAATCATCTATGCCAGATCTAAATTTCTCAAATTTGGATCTTTCTCAGCAACTTGCTGTGATCCCTCAGCTAAGGATCCACAAGTCTCACCCCACCTCAAACATCATTGGAGATGTTGTCACAGGGGTATGAACAAGAGGACAAACCCATGAAGCAAATGTTTGTCTTCACTCTTGTTTCTTATCCCAGATAGAGCCAATGAAAGTTATTGAAGCTCTAAAGGATGGAAGTTGGGTTGAAGCTATGCAACAAGAGTTGCTTTAATTCAAAAGGCAGAAAGTTTGGAACCTTTGTCCTCTTCCTCATGGGAAGACTACAATTGGAACCAAATGGGTTTTTAGGAATAAAAAGGATGATAGAGGAATTATCATCAAGAAAAAGGCAAGACTAGTTGTTCAAGGATACACACAAGAAGAAGGGATTGACTACACTGATGTCTTTGCTCCTGTAGCAGATTAGAAGCTATTAGGATATTCCTAGCATTTGCTGCATCCAAGAACTTCAAGGTCTTTCAACTTGATGTAAAGTGTGCTTTTCCGTATGGAGTGATTAATGAAGAGGTCTATGTCAAACAGCCACCTGGTTTTGTAGACCTTGATCATCCTGATTATGTCTGCAAGCTTGACAAAGCTCTTTATGGGCTGCATCAGGCACCCAGGAAGTGGTATGAGAAATTATCTGAGTATCTTTGTATACATGGATACAGGAGAGGTACTATAGATGGAACTCTCTTCATCAAGGACAGGGAAATGACTTATTGCTAGTTCAAGTATATGTAGATGACATCATCTTTGGTTCAACTAATCCAATGCTCTGCAAAGACTTTGAAGCTGATGAAAGACAGATTTGAAATGAGTGCAATGGGAGAACTCAATTTCTTTCTGGGAATTCAAGTGAAGCAAGTTGAAGATGGCATCTTCATAACTCAGTCAAAGTATGTTCAGGACATACTTAAGAGGTTCAACATGACTGATTGTAAGATTGCTAAGACCCCATAGCCAGAAACCACTCCCTTGGACGTGATCTTAAGGGGGAGTGTGTAGATGAACATTTATACAGGGCTATGATTGGGTCTCTTATTATCTTACAGCTAGCAGGCCTGATATCATGTTTGCTACATGTATTTGTGCAAGATATCAAGCCAACCCTAGATGTCTCACCTAATCACTGTCAAAAGGATTTAAGATACCTCAAAGGTGCCTCAACACTTGGTTTATGGTATCCAAGAATCTTGACTTCAATCTGTATGCTTATACAGATAGTGATTATGGTGTTTGCAACATGACTACAAAGTCTCATCAACTGCTGGGATGCGCTCAATTCCTTGGTGGAAGGGTTGTCTTATGGCAATGCAAGAAACACTCCTGTGTGTCTGCATCAACAACTGCTGAGGATGAATACATTGCTGGGAGCTCAAGCTGCTGTGCTCAAGTGCTTTGGATTCAAAATCAGATGCGGTGGACTAGTGATTGTGACTTCAAGGAAACTCCTATCCACATAGACAAACAATAGTGCTATCTATTATCTATAAAAATCCTGAGAACCTATGCAGCACTCAGGACCAACACACAACACTCAATATCAGGTATCATTTTATATAAGATAACTATGAAAAGGGATTAATAAACTAGTCAAAGTTCATACAGATGAACAATATGCTGATCTGTTTACAAAAGCTTTTGATGAACAGAGATTTAAATATCTAATATCAGCTATTGTGATTTTTAACTTGAGTAGATCTTTTCTTAAACTAATTCTAATTATTTCTTAAAAAAACATTGTGTGTCCTAAGTTGTCTAGTTCATCACTTTCATAAGCTCATGTTTTCTTTGGATATAAAATCCTTTTTGAAGACTTTTCCTAGATTCTTGAAAATTTTCTGATCCTTCGGAAGATATACTTTTACTTCGGAAGAAAATCATGTCTTCAAAATAATAAACTGTCTAAGAAATTTTACCTTTGGAAGAAGTCTAAATCTATCTTCCGAAGCTTAAATTCTTGTCTCAGAAACTTATTTGTTTTTAAGGACTTTTTCCTTCCGAAGCAAAATTAACTCTCGAAAGCTTTGTTGTTTTTCATATACAAAGCATTCAAGTGTTTATTTCTCTTCCGAAGCAAAATTTTCAAGACTCTCAGGAAATCTTCCGAAGTTCATTTTAGCTTTGGAAGCTTTTTCATTAAAACTTCCGAAGATAATTTACCTTCGGAAGCTTTTCGAATTCCAAGAAAACTACTTTTTGAGCAAAATTAAACTACTTTTTCAGAGGTGGGACCGACTTTCGGATTTCAAAGTTTATCCTCTTTCATTAACTTTGGTTCAAATCCCTTTTCACATAAATACCCAACACGATTCCCCCTCTTCCTCACTATCTTCCTCAATTCCACTATTCCTCAACCTAATTCCCAAAACCGCCTTTGCTTTTTACCTTTCTTCAACCTTAAGCTTCTCAAATGGCCAACTATAACCGCAGAAACAACCCAGATTTCTCCATGCAACTTCACAGGCAACACAACCAGGTTGCTCTGTTAAGCTCTGAGAAAGATGAAAGTTTCTCAGAGATTTGCCAATTCTTAACTCTATCAAACTATTTCACCTCCCTAACCATTGATCCTACTCTGTATGAGGATCATTTGCTTGAATTCTAGAAGACCTGCCAAGAGGTCATTATGGATGGGGAGAAGGCACTGTCTGCCACAGTGCAAGGGAGGACAATCTTCATCACTCTCTCCGGCCATCATCAACTACCATTGGATGATGAGAAGGTGAGTTGTCCTTCCCAAAGGAAGCTGTCAATCATTCCTTTGAGCAGATGGGATATGAGGGAGATTTCTCTGTAAAGACCTTCAGGAAAGGGAAGGTCTCATCCCAGTGGAAATACCTACTCCATGTGGTATCCACAGCTTGTCAAACAAGCATGGAGGGTGGGACCAGATTCCTGAGGATCTCTCCTTCATAGTTCATGGAATGGTTCAAGGGGTCAAGTTCAGGTACTCTCAATTTGTTTATACCAATTTACTTGCAACTTGGACTCCTTAGAGTATTACATGTTTCCTAGATATGTTCAACACTTCTTAACTGTGAACTGGGCTCACAGTTGAGGGAAACAGTAATATTCTTAAATTGGGACAGATGAAGCCCGACATCTTTAAAATCATGAAGAAGCCAACTGTAGGCTTCTCAGGGGTATAACGCCCTTGTCCCCAAAATGTTAGAGCTCATTGCTCAAGGTGACAACCTAGCAACACAAGCTAGTGTGAAACCCACCCTTCTACTTCTTTAACCACTAAAAAGGCCTCAAATAACCCTCACCTACCAAAGAAAATCCAAACGAACCCTGCTCAAGCTATTGAGTCTGTGCAGGTCCCCATATACTCACCTTTACAGGAGGAAGTGGACACTAGAGCTCCCACTTCCCCTGAGGAGCAAACCACTCCCATCTCTTCAACTATCAACTATCAGGGCTGAGGTTCCTCATTCACCCTGATGAGCTCACAAGCCCAACAGCCTTAAGCCTTCACCTTGAGTCTCAACACTCAAGTGAACAACCTTCAGGGGACAGTTACCATCCCCAGCCTTTAGATCTAAATCAACCCATTCCAACCTATCCGTCTATACTGATGAAGACTTAGGATTCAGTGAGTATCATGTCTCTCTTCTCTTCCCCTACTCAAAGAAGATGAGTACCTTGAGTCTCCTCAGTCTAGCCACATCAGTCACTTATTACTGAGGTGGACACTTCTGAACCTGTTCAGGATGTCCATATGGAAGAGGCTCTCACTTCTGCAAGTGATTACATCATTAAGACCTCAACCATGGCAACTCAGCCCCACTGACATCTCAACTGAGATTGCTAGTGAGCAGAGGAAAACCAGCAGCCAAGACCTCAAGCTGGTGGTGAGAGAGAGGACTTTGGTCCAATCATCTCATCCCCCAATGATTCTTCTGATGAAGAAGAGGGGAATTTGAGACTAAAGGTGCAAAAACTGTCAAAAACAGCTCCTATTTAGTCTCTAAGGTCAGTCACCTTGAATCTCAGGTGACTACCTTACAAAACAGGGTCAATGATCAGCAACTTCAGATTTCATATCTTAAGGAAAAACTAGCTGGGAGACCTTTAAGAAGAGCTCAACCAGGAACACAAGAACCTGTGGATGTGATTGATTTATCCTCCAGCTCACCTATGCAAGTGGGTGATGCTACCAAAAGGGGGAGAAAGTTATTGCAGCCACAGAACCTGGGAGTTCTTCACAGAGAATGGACATAGAGGACTCACACTCACTCCTCACTTGCAATTGTGCATTCTCAGCAACTTCCTCAAGTTCACATTAATGTGGATCTATAGACTCTATCATCAGGAGTCTCTTTGAGGAAGGTATACCAAGGGCTGTGTCATCCCCACCTCAAGGAACTTCAAACTACATCATAAGGTGGAGGTATGATGCTGATAGAAGAGCCCTTATTCTTCACAGAGTTCAAGGGCAACAAGAAGTATTTGACTTTCAAAGCTTAACTTCTATGAAAGTTGGATCTAGTCAATATGCCACTTGTCAATCCAAGCAACTCAAGACAAGCTAACAGATTGGCTCAAAGAATCCAAGACAGGATCATTACAGAGTTTAGCTTAAGAAGGAGACTTAGGCAATCAGGCAATGTCATCGGTCAACTGGATGTTGAGGTGGACCCTAAGATTAGTTTCATAGGTGAAACCTTGACTGAAGGCCCAGTGGCAGAACCTGAGATCCCTGTCTCATCATCATCAACTGCTGCAGAGATTCACACTCCCTCTGAGACACCTGCTGGTGAAGGTGTTTCTCAGCCTCTCTCTGGCCAGAGCATGGATGCTACACCAAGCAATGAAGGCTAAACCTCTATCCACCCTGAGTCACAAAGGTTTGTGGGTGACAAAGGGAAAAGGATTTTGACTCCTGAGGAAATTGAGGAGGAGAGAGAGAGAGAGGAAATTAAGCTAAGGGGAGAAAGTTCCTCTGGGTCTTCAGGCTTTATGCAAGCTGCAATCAGGGCTGCCCCCAGACCAAATACTCAAGATGATGAGTTGAGGGCAGTCAGGATTACTTATCTGCAGACCAGGAACTATGACATTGATGAAATCATTTCTCTCCCCTTAGAACAACTAATGAACTGGCTGACATGGAAGTGTCAAGAGAGATGAAAGAAAAGGAGGATGCAAGGTTACTTCTCCAATTCAAAGAGGAGAAGAGACAGAAAAGACTCTACAAGCATGCTCCCACTCTCTCTCCCAGTTCAAGAAAGCCCTGTACAAGAAGATGTGGTTCACAAGAACCTCAGGTAGACAAAGAAGAAGATAGATCAAAATGATCAACTACCTGAGTGCCACAGGCTTCTATCAGGCAGATGCACTTCTTCCCTTGTCCTATGACTTGGTTGAGTTTGAGTACTTAAAACAACTTGAGCTTGAGTTAGTCAAGGAGAGAAAGACAACTAAGAAGAAGCTAAGGGAAGAAGCTGCAAAGTCAAGAGCCATCATCCAAAAGAGTATGAAGAAGTCCGCTGATAGACAAAGGATGATGAGCTTCTTGAAGCTATATGGATTCTCCGGAAGGAGACTTGGACCTATGTCTCTATCCACAATGGATGATCATATAAGGGTAATCAAGCAGAAGATTAAGAGTGGTGAACTGATTGACTTACACTCTCTTCTCAAGTCAGTCCCACCTGAAGTGGAGGTTAAGGTTGAACAACCTGAGACAACACAACCCGGACCTCCTGCTGAGCCTCAGCAAGCTTCATTTTCTGATCCAAAGTAGGGTCAAACTCCCTCTCCTTCTGAACCTGTGAGGGAGGAACACCCAACTGAGAAAGACAAGGATGATCAACAAGGTGCTGTAGACCAGTCTTCTCAGTTAAAGTCATCTAAGAGGAAGAAGAGGATGGCTTCTAAACCAAAGTCTAAGAAGAAGAAGCCTAAATCATCTACCTCTAAACCTCAGGCTAAGTCAGATCAACCTGAGGAAGTGCATGAAGAGGCAGCCCAATCAACTCCAATGCAAGTGGCTCCTCTGGCAACTGAGACACCCATCCTATCCTGGACCTTCTCTACTACCAATCAAGAAAGATGGCATGTAATCAGAGATCAAGGTGTTGAGAATGTCTATACATGGCAAGACATAATCAACTTACCTCTGCATGATCTCTTTGAGATGAGAAGATACTATGAAGGTCTGAATGATCCTTACCATCTAATGAAGAAGGGTATGGTCATGATTGTGCTGAAGACTACTAACATCTAAAGATCTTCTAAATGTTTTGGTAGCATCAGCCTAGGGGGAGTTTGTAAGGATTCCTTAAGTCTGATGCAAACCAAAACATCCATGTCTCTCTGCAAGTAATGCACTAAGTACTGAAGAAGAATTGCTTGCTTCGGAAGTTTTACACCATACACTAGAAATATTCTAAGTGTAAAATCTTCCGAAGCCAAGACCAATATCTTCCGAAGCCAAATATGAAGTCTTCTGAAGCCTCAGAGACAAAGTCTTCCGAAGCTTCATCCTATGAAGACAGATTTCTTCCGAAGACTTTTAATAACATGCTTTATCTGATGTACTGTTCCATAAAGCTGGACACCTTTCCGCTGCATCTCTGTAAAGTCACCAACTTAAATGAGTTGGTGAAAAGGTCCATGCTTTTGGTAACTGTACATTGAGGTCTTGAGTCTGTAACTTTCTACTTTATGTACTTTATCCTTTTTGTAATAGATAAGGATGTGAGCTATGGCATGTCATAGTCACAAGGTCAAAAGGCAGATATGCCTTTTGATTCTACAATTGATTTTGTTTGTGTCTAGTCAATTGTATCCAGCTGGCTTTCAAAGTATAGCCGGCTGTAGGTTGTAGTATAAGTATTCCAAGTTCTAGTATATTTCTTTATGTTTTGTAACACTTGTAATAGAACTTGAGAAAACAATATACTGCCTCCTTGAAACCCAAATCTCTTGTTCTGTCTCTTTATCATTACTTGTGTTCTTTGCATCATTATCTTGGTTAATCCAGTTTACTGTTTGATCAAGTTTAGTTAATCTCCTCTTTTGTTGTTGTGTTGTAATTGTTAAGCCCTTAACCGGTCCTGCAGTAAATTTATTCAATTTACTTCTGAGAGTAAGAAGGCCTTCCGAGTGAAGAAGTTTATTAAGTTTCGGAAGTAGATTTGATATGTTATCAAATGCTTTTTCCGAGACTAAAAACTCTTCGGAAGATAAGATTTCCCTTGGAGGATTTTTTCTTCGGAAGATATATATGACATATTCCGAGGGTTAATTCTCTTCGGAAGAATTTACACTTAGTCAAATTTTGAAGAAAAAAACCTTTTGTAACAGGGCTTAAGTTGTATTGACAAAGACAAGAGACATTGTGAAAAGGTTTTCAAATGAGATAAACTAATCAATGTTTATCATCCCAATAGTTGTAATAAGAAACTAAAATCTTTGTTCATCAAATGCTTTAGTGAACAATTCACCATATTATTCATTTGAGTCAACTTTGATTAGTTTAATCATGTTTTTCTCATGAATATCTCTAATGAAATGATACTTGATGTCAATGTGCTTTGTCTTGGAGTGCTTGACGTGATTTTTTGTAATAGAAATGGCACTCTTGTTGTCAATGTGGATAGGAGTTTCCACAAAATTGAATCCATAATCTAACATCTAGTTTTGAATCCACAGCAGCTGAACACAGCAACTAGCAGCATCAATGTATTTAGCTTCAGCAGTTGATGTTGAGATACAGGATTGCTTCTTGCATTGCCATGAAATTATCCTTCCACCAAGAAATTGACATCCTTCTGATGTTGATTTCTTGTTTATGTTACAGCCACCATAATCACTATCAGTGTAGCCATAGAGATTGAAGTTATTTTTCCTTGGATACCAGAGACCTAGTTTAGGTGCTCCTTTAAGATATCTGAGGATTCTCTTGGAAACGACTAGATGAGACACCTTTGGAGTAGCCTGATATCTTGCACAGATGCAAGTTGCACATATGATATTAGGTCTACTTGCTGTGAGATACATCAAAGATCCAATGATTTCCCTATACTGATGTTGGTCAGTATCCTCTCTCTTCGAGTCAGGACAAAGATTATGATTTTTGGGTATAGGAGTCTTTGCTGGCTTGCAATCTTTCATATCAATCTTTCTAAGATGTTCTTAACATACTTAGATTGATTGATAAGAACCCTTTTTCATCTGTTTACCTGAATTCTAAAGAAAAAGGTCCATTTTTCCCATGGAACTCATCTCAAATTTCTTCTTCTAATGCTCTTAAATCTGTAAGGATTCCTGAAGTCTGATGCAACCCAAAACAGCCTAAGTGTCTCAGCAACATGCACTAAGTACTGAAGTAAGAATGCTTCGGAAGTTTTACACAAAGCATTAGAAAATACTCTAAGTGTAAAATCTTCCGAAGCCAAGACCAATATCTTCCGAAGCCAAACATGAAGTCTTCCGAAGCTTCAGAGACAAAGTCTTCCGAAGCTTCAACCTATGAAGACAGATTTCTTCCGAAGACTTTTAGTACACATGCTTTATCTGATGTACTGTTCCATAAAGCACCTTTTCCGCTGCATCTCTGTAAAGTCACCAACTTACATGAGTTGGTGAAAAGGTCCTTGCTTTTGGTAACTGTACATTGAGGTCTTGAGTCTTCAACTTTCCACTTTATGTACTTTATCCTTTTTGTATTGTATAAGGATGTGAGCTATGGCATGTCATAGTCACAAGGTCAAAAGGCAGATATGCCTTTTGATCCTACAATTGATTTTGTTAGTGTCTAGTCAATTGTATCCAGCTGGCTTTCAAAGTATAGCCGGCTGTAGGTTGTAGTATAAGTATTTCAAGTTCTTGTATCTTTTTTTTATGCTTTGTAACACTTGTAAAAGAACTTGAGAAAGCAATATACTGCCTCCTTGAAACCCATACTCTCTTGTTCTGTCTCTTGCTTTACTTGTGTTCTTTGTATCACTTTTGGTTAATCCAGTTCACTGTTTGATTAGAGTTTAGTTAATCTCCTCATTGTGTTGTTGTGTTGTAATTGTGTTTAAAGCCCTTAAACGGTCCTGCAATTGGTATCAGAGCTTTCCAGGCTCTTGATATAAGATCTAACCATCTTAAGATCCCTCACACACACAAAAGCTAAACTCTTCAAATGGCTTCCATCTCAAAGACTGATATGGAGACTGGAACCATGAACAAATCCCCACTGATCACTCTTGATGATTTTGACACCTGGTGCATGAGGATGGAAGGCTTCATCAGGTCTCTTGATTCAAGAATGTGGGAATCTGTTGAGAATGGACCTTTCATACCCAGCACCCCCTCTGCTACTGGTGCTGGTATGATTCCTAAAGATGTGGCCAACTACTCAGATGAAGATAGAAAAAGAGTAGAGATTGACAGGAAGGCCATGACTGCTCTTCAGACTGCTCTCCCAAACTCTGTATACAGAGGTTTTAAGAAGTGCAAGACAGCCAAACAGCTGTGGGATGCACTGAAGCTGATGTATGAAGGCTCCTCTGAAGCCAAGGAGAACAAGAAAGATCTTCTGAAGCAGCAGTTTGAAAATTTCACCTTCAAAGCAGGTGAGACCATGACCCAACAATACTTCAGGTATGTTGAGATTGTGGATACCCTAGTGGATGGAGGAGTTCCTCTTGAGAACAGGGACATTGTAAGGAAGTTCATGTCCTCACTTCCTAGGCAATGGACACACTATTGTGTGGTGATCAAGAGGACTGAGAACCTTAAGACTCTTACTCTTACAGAGTTGTATGGGATTCTCAGTGGATACCAGATGGAGATGAACATGCAAGGTTCATCTGGCAACTCCAACAATCAAATGGGTTCAGCCCTTCATGTGGTTGAAAGGGACAGCATAGAACCCCAGCATCATCTCATATGCTACCCTGACAACTCACAAAAGGGTCCTTTCATCACCTTCCCGGAGACACCAAGGGAGAACTTTACTCAAGGAAGCCCATTCCAAGAGACAAGTTCTTCTCAAGCCTTTGTGTCTGCAGATGAAAGCTGTGGGAATTATCTCTTCACTCTTGAAGACCTGGACTGTATCCATCCAGATGACCTGGAATACATGGAGATAGTTCAGCAGATGGCTCTCCTCACTCACAGAGCCAAGAGTTCTACACAAGAGGACAGGAAGAAGATTTCCAAGCAATGCTACCAGTAGTAAGTTTGGGCTGGATAAAAGCAAAGTTAAGTGTTACAACTGTAACCTTATGGGTCACTTTGCTAGGGAGTGTAAGGCACCTAAAGCAAATGGGGGCCAAACACAACCCAGACCAAACTTTACTGACAAAGCCCTCAGGCTGAGAAGACAAAGCAACATGCTGCTGTTGCTGTTGAAGAGGGAGGCTTTGACTGGAGTTTTCAGGTGGAGGATGCTTCTCCAAACAAAGCACTGATGGCTGACCATGATGAAGCCAAGGTATTGGAACATCTTTGCTCCCCTGAATGCATTGCTAAAGTAAATAGATACAGGTCCTACAACTAGAGATGAGATCTGATCTTGAGTCATTAAACATATTAAAATCTGATTTTAGAAAGTCTGAAAATGATTACAAGTTAAAGATAGAGGACTTGGAGAAAACCATTTCAGTACTAAAACATGAACATACAGATTTTAGAACTCAGATCCAAGATCTCATCACTAAGTTAACTGAGTGCCAGGCTGAGCTTGTGATCAGCAAAGCCAAGGCAGAGAAGAGTGTTCTTGAAGAAGAGACCTTCAAGAACATGATATCCTCATCCCTGCACAACAAGGTTTGTTATCAAAATAGACAGGGACTGGGATCAAATGAGATAGCTCCTCCACACACACATCTTGTCTGTAAGATCTCCTAGGTGTGGAACTTGTGAAGATGAGCTTCCTCTCATAGATCCTGTAAGTGAGGATGATGAAGAAGTGATAGTGAAGAATTCCTCTGAGAAGAGTGAAGAAGAGGATTCTTCCAAGGGCCACTATCCTTCTGAGGAGAAGAAATCAACTGTGATGACCAAGTCCAAAGAAAGAACTTGATCAGGAAGAGCAAAGGAAAGCAAAGAAGGCTCAAGAAATCAAGGCTACTTTTGATGCTAAGCAGAAACAAGTTTTTATCTCTGCAGGTTTCAAAGTAGTAAGGACTGAAGACATCAACCAAGACTCCTCAGCTAAGAGTCATGGTTCTTGTTCAAATCATCTCAGTGCCAAGAAGAAGACTGAGCTGCTGTGTACCACTGCTGCACAGCCTGGACCATCAAACTCCAAGAACAGTTCACAGCCCAAAGGAACTGTCTCAGCATCTACCAAGATGAAGGTGGAGAAGGGATGTGACCAAAGCCAGTCTTGCTCTCAAAGGGAGACTTCTTTGAAGAGAAAATGTTGTGTGTTATGTGTGAAAGTACTTCTCACATTGCTAAGGATTGCCCATACAATCCTAAAAGTACTGTCCACATGACTAAAACAAAGACTTCAAAGAGTCTCAAGAAGTCTCAAGCTTCGGAAGGAAAGTCTGTTTCCTTCGGAAGCTCCAAATCAAAGAAGGTAAATGGAAAATTACCTTCGGAAGCAAAGTTGGTCTCGGAAGAAAGGAGTTCTTCCGAAGCACTAAAGTCTGCTGCAGTGACTGTAGATTCTTCCGAAGGATCAGTCATCAAAACTTGTGAAGTTCCAAAAGCTTCTAAGGTTTTGAAGGTCAAGTCCAAGACTCCAAAGGTGGTGTGGAAGTCTAAGAAAGACCAAATGACTGAGTTTCTCCATCAACAACAGCTGAAGATCCCCATAGTACAACCATAGGATCTATTACTGTTGCATTACCTTCTATTACTATTAATGAGCCCAAGACAAGTAAGGCTTGGGTTTCCAAATGTAACTAATCATTCTCTTTGTGCAGGAACAGCTCAAGACAAACAGGAATGTCTGGATAATTGACAGTGGCTGTTCCAGGCACATGACAGGCAATAGGTCTCTACTCCATAATTTTGAGAGAATTGATGGAGGACCAGTTGCTTTTGGAGGAGATGAAGGTGGTTACATTTCTGGAAGGGGCAAGGTCACAAATGGTAAGCTCAGCATTGAAAGGTAAACTTTGTTAAGGAGCTTGGGTACAATCTTCTGAGTGTATCCCAATTTTGTGATCAGAGTCATAACATGCTCTTTACTGAGCATGAGTGCATTGTTCTCAAACCTGGTGTGGTCATTCCTCATGAGCATATCCTGCTCAGAGCCCCCAGGAAAGGGAACATGTACAAGATGGATTTGCAAGAAACATCTCCCTCTGGAGAAGTTTCATGCTTTCTATCTAAAGCAAATAGTGATGAGTCTTTCCTATGGCATAAAAGAATGTGCCATGTAAACTTTAAGAACATGAATAAATTAATTAAACATGATCTGGTAACTGGAATGCCAAAGAAAGAGTTTACAAGTGATGATCATTGTGTTGCATGCCTGAAAGGGAAGCAACACAAGGTATCTCACAAGCCTAAGGAAAAGAACTCCATCACTACTCCCCTACACTTGTTACATATGGATCTCTTTGGCCCCACCAGTGTAATGAGTTTAGGAAGGACCTCTTACTGTCTGGTGATCACAGATGATTTTACAAGATTCACTTGGGTCTTCTTCCTTAGAACTAAGGATGAAACCCCTGAGATTCTGAAGAATTTCATCTTAAAAGTTGAGAATCAATGTGATCACAAGGTCAAAACCATAAGATGTGATCAAGGAACTGAATTCAAGAACCAAATCCTTGATACATTTTGTGATGAAAAAGGTATTACAAGACAATATAGTGCTCCCAGGACTCCTCAGCAAACGGAGTTGCTGAGAGGAGAAACAGGACACTTATTGAAGCTGCAAGAACTATGTTGTCTGACTCTAAACTGCCTATCACCTTCTGGGCAGAGGCAGTTAATACTGCTTGCTATGTGCAAAACAGAGTTTTAGTAGTTAAGACACATGGTAAGACTCCTTATGAACTTTGGCACAAGAGGAAACCTTTCATTGGTTTTCTCAGGTCATTTGATGTCCCTGCACCATCTTGAATACCAAAGATCAAATTGCCAAGTTTGCTGAGAAATCAGATGATGGACATTTCATTGGATACTCTTCTCAAGCTAAAGCTTATAGAGTATACAATCTCAGAACTAGAATTGTTGAGGAGTCAGCCAATGTGACTTTCAATGAGCACACTCCTGTGTGGCTGGTTCTGGTCCGGATTGGCTGTTTGATCTTGATTTAGTTACCAACTGTTTTAACAAATCTTGTGAGCATGTTTCAGGATCTGCAGAAAATCTAAATACAGGTGATCCTGATCCAAGATTTGAGCTAGGAAGACCTTCAACTCATACATCTTCAGCTCCAGTTGGAACTACTTCAGCAAATGAGGTTTCTATCAGCACAACAATGACAAATTCAGCTGATACATCTGGCATGCCTTCAAATTCCAGCTCAGAGGCCTCTCAACCAGATAAAGACACCTCACTTGTAGAAGACAACAATGGTGATGGTGATAGTGATCAGGAATTTCTTGATGCTAATAACCATACCATAGATGACAACATCAATGATGTTCACACTCATTGGATCAAGTTAATCTTGATAAGTGTGATAATGTGGAGGGTGAATCTTCCAGACCAGATTTAAATTTCTCAAATTTAGATCTTTCTCAACAACTTGCTGTGATCCCTCAGCTAAGGATCCACAAGTCTCACCCCACCACAAACATCATTGGAGATGTTGTCACAGGGGTAAGAACAAGAGGACAAACCCATGAAGCAAATGTTTGTCTTCACTCTTGTTTCTTATCTCAGATAGAGCCCAAGAAAGTTGATGAAGCTCTAAAGGATGGAAGTTGGGTTGAAGCTATGCAACAAGAGCTGCTTCAATTCAAAAGGCAGAAAGTTTGGAACCTTTGTCCTCTTCCTCATGGGAAGACTACCATTGGAACCAAATGGGTTTTTAGAAACAAGAAGGATGATAGAGAATCATCATCAAGAACAAGGCAAGACTAGTTGTTCAAGGATACACACAAGAAGAAGGGATTGACTACACTGATGTCTTTGCTCCTGTAGCAAGACTAGAAGCTGTTAGGATATTCCTGGCATTTGCTGCATCCAAGAACTTCAAGGTCTACCAACTTGATGTAAAGTGTGCTTTCTTATATGGAGTGATTGATGAGGAGGTTTATGTCAAACAGCCACCTGGTTTTGTAGACCCTGATCATCCTGATTATGTCTGCAAGCTTGACAAAGCTCTTTATGGGCTGCATCAGGCACCCAGGAAGTGGTATGAGACACTATCTGAGTATCTCTGTAAGCATGGATACAGAAGAGGTACTATAGATGGAACTCTCTTCATCAAAGGACAGGGAAATGACTTATTGCTGGTTCAAGTATATGTGGATGACATCATCTTTGGTTCAACTAATCCAAAGCTCTGCAAAGACTTTGAGAAGCTGATGAAAGACAGATTTGAGATGAGTTCAATGGGAGAACTCAACTTCTTTCTGGGAATTCAAGTGAAGCAGGTTGAAGATGGCATCTTCATAAGTCAGTCAAAGTATGTTCAAGACATACTCAAGAGGTTCAATATGACTGATTGTAAGATTGCTAAGACACCCATAGCCAGAAACCACTCCCTTGGTCCAGATCTTGAGGGGGAGTGTGTAGATGAGCACTTATACAGGGCTATGATTGGGTCTCTTATGTATCTTACAGCTAGCAGGCCTGATATCATGTTTGCTACATGTATTTGTGCAAGATATCAAGCCAACCCTAAGATGTCTCACTTAATCACTGTGAAAAGGATTTTAAGATACCTCAAAGGTGCTTCAACACTTGGTCTATGGTATCCAAAGAATCCAAATTTCAATCTGTATGCCTATACAGATAGTGATTATGGTGGTTGCAATATGACTGCAAAGTCTACATCTGGGGGATGTCAATTCCTTGGTGGAAGGGTGGTCTCATGGCAATGCAAGAAACAATCCTGTGTGTCTGCATCAACTGCTGAGGCTGAATACATTGCTGCTGCAAGCTGCTGTGCTCAAGTGCTTTGGATTCAAAATCAGATGCTGGACTATGGATTTAACTTCAAAGAGACTCCTATCCACATAGACAACAATAGTGCTATCTCTATCACTGAGAACCCTGTGCAGCACTCAAGGACCAAACACATCAACATCAGGTATCATTTAATAAGAGATAACTATGAAAAGGATTAATTAAACTAGTCAAAGTTCATACAGATGAACAATATGCTGATCTGTTCACAAAAGCTTTTGATGAACAGAGATTTAAGTATCTGATATCAGCTATTGGGATGATTAACTTTGAGTAGACTTTTTATTAAAACTAATTCTAATTATTTCTTCTTAAAATATGTGTGTCCTAAGTTGTCTAGTTCATCACTTTCATAAGCTCATGTTTTCTTTGGATGTAAAATTCTTTTGAAGACTTTCCTTAGATTCTTGAAAATTTTGATACTTCGGAAGATAAATTTTTATCTTCGGAAGAAAAACATGTCTTCAAAATAAATAACTGTCTAAGAGATTTTACCTTCGGAAGAAGTCAAATTCATCTTCCGAAGCTTAAAATTCTTATCTCAGACACTTATTTATTTTTAAGAACCTTTTCCTTCCGAAGCAAAATTAACCTTCGGAAGCTTTGTTTATTTTATACAAAGCATTCAAGGGTTTATTTCTCTTCCGAAGCATAAATTTCAAGACTCTCAGGAAAATCTTCCGAAGCCATTTTAGCTTCGGAAGCTTTTTAAATCAAAACTTCCGAAGACAAATAAACTTCGGAAGCTTTTCGAATTCCAAGAAAACTACTTTTTGAGCAAAAGTAAACTACCTTTTTCAGGTGGGACCGACTTTCGGATTTCAAAGTTTATCCTCTTTCATTAACTTTGGTTCAAATCCCTTTTCATATAAATACCCAACGGTTCCCCCTCTTTCCCACTATCTTCCTCAATTCTACTGTTTCTCTAACCTAATTCTCTAAACCGCCTTTGCTTTCTACCTTTCTTCACCCTTAAGCTTCTGAAATGGCCAACCTTAACCGCAGAAACAACCCTGATTTCTCCATGCAACTACACAGGCAACATAATCAAGTTGCTCTGTTAAGCTCTGAGAAAGATGCAAGTTTCTCAGAGATTTGCCAATTCTTGACTCTGTCAATTATTTCACCTCCCTGACCATTGATCCTACTCTATATGAGGATCACTTGCTTGAATTCTGGAAGACCTGCCAAGAGGTCATTATGGATGGGGAGAAGGCACTGTCTGCCACAGTGCAAGGGAGGACAATCTTCATCACTCCGGCCATCATTAATCAACATCTACAGCTGGATGATGAAGAAGGTGAGGTGTCCTTCCCAAAGAAGCTGTTAATCATTCTTTGAGCAGATGGGCTATGAGGGAGATTTCTCTGTAAAGACCTTTAGGAAAGGGAAGGTCTCATCCCAATGGAAATTCCTGCTCCATGTGGTTATCCACAGCTTGTCAAACAAGCATGGTGGATGGGACCAGATTCCTGAGGATCTCTCCTTTATAGTTCATGGAATGGTTCAGGGGGTCAAGTTCAGGTATTCACATTTGTTTATACTAATTTACTTGCAAACTTAGACTCCTTAGAGTATTACATGTTTCCTAGATATGTTCAACACATTCTCAACTGTGAACTGGGCTCACAGTTGAGGGAAACAGGTAATATTCTTAAATTGGGACAGATGAAGCCCGGCATCTTTAAAATAATGAAGAAGCCAACTGTAGGCTTCTCTGGGGTAGAAACAGCCCTAGTCCCAAAAATGTTAGAGCTCATTGCTCAAGGTGACAACCTAGCAACACAAGCTAGTGTTGAACCCACACCTCTTTTGTCCTTACCATTAAAAGACCAGAAATCACCCTCACCTACCAAAGAAAATCCAAACGAACCCCTGCTCAGGCTATTGAGTCTGTGCAGGCCCCCAAATACTCAACCTTACAGGAAGAAGTGGACACTAGAGCTCCCACTTCTCCTGAGGAGCAAACAACCACTCCCATTATTTCACCTATCAGGGCTGAGGTTCCTCAAGCTCAACCTGATGAGCTCAATAGCCCAACAACCTTAAGCCTTCACTCTGAGTCTCAACACTCAGTGGACAACCTTCAGGGGACAGCTACCATCCCCAGCCTTTGGATCTTAACCAACCAATTCCAACCTATCCTTTTACACTGATGAAGACTTAGGATTCAGTGAGTACCATGAGTCTCTCTCTCCTCCCCTACTCAAAAAGAGATGAGTACCTCTGACTCTCCTCAGTCTATCCCCCATCAGTCACCTATTACTGAGGTGGACACTTCTGAACCTGTTCAGGATGCCCATATGGAAGAGGCTCTCACTTTTGAAAGTGATTACATCATTAAGACCTCAACCATGGCAACTCAGCCCACTTGGCATCTCAACTGAGGCTGCCAGTGAGCAGAGGAAAACCAGCAGCCAAGAAACTCAAGCTGGTGGGTGAGAGAGAGGACTTTGGTCCAATCATCTCATCCCCAATGAATCTTCTGATGAAGATGAGGGGAATTTGAGACTAAAGGTGCAAAAACTGTCAAAACATGCACCTATTTAGTCTCTAAGGTTAGTCACTTGGAATCTCAGGTGACTACCCTGCAAAACAGGGTCAATGATCAGCAACTCCAGATTTCATATCTGCAGGAAAAACTAGCTGGGAGACCTTTAAGGAGAGCTCAACCAGGAACACAAGAAACCTGTGGAAGTGATTGACTTATCCTCCAGCTCACCTATGCAAGTGGGTGATGCTACCAAAAAGGGGGAGAAAGTTGTTACAACCACAGAACCTGGGAGTTCTTCAGAGAGAATGGACATAGAGGACTCACCATCCTCACTTGCTGTTGTGCATTCTCAGCAACTTCCTCAAGTTCAAATTAATGTGGACTCTATAGACTCTCTCATCAGGAGTCTCTTTGAGGAAGGTATACCAAGGGCTGTCTCATCTCCACCACTAGGAACTGGCAATCACATCATAAGGTGGAGGTATGATGATGACAGGAGAGCCCTTATACTTCAAGAGTTCAAGGCCAACAAGAAGTTTTTCAATTCCAAAGCCTGAGCTTTTATGAAAGACTGGATTTAGTCAAACTTGCCACTTGTCAATCCAAGCAATTCAAGACAAGCTGACAGGCTGGCTCAAAGAATCCAAGACAGGATCCTTGCAGAGTTTACTCTAAGAAGGAGACTTAGGGAATCAGGCAATGTCATCGGTCAACTGGATGTTGAGGTGGACCCTAAGATTAGTTTCATAGGGGAAACCTTGACTGAAGGCCCAGTGACAGAACCTGAGACCCCTGTCTCATCATCAACAACTGCTGCTGAGGTCCAAACTCCATCTGAGACACCTGCTGGTGAAGGTGTTTCTCAGCCTCTCTCTGGCCAGAGCATGGAAGCTACTCCAAGCAATGAAGGCCAAGCCTCAATCCACCCTGAGTCACAAAGGTCTGTTGGTGACAAAGGGAAAAGGATAATGACTCCTGAGGAAATTGAGGAGGAAGAGAGAGAGAGAGAGGAAAAGGAGACTAAGGGGAGAAAGTTCCACTGGGTCATCTAGCTTCATGCAAGCTGCAATCAGGGCTGCCCCAGACCAAATACTCAAGATGATGAGTTAAGGGCAGTCAGGATTACCTACTTACAGACCAGGAACTATGACATTGATGAAATCATCTCCCTCCCCTTAGAAGAGTTAAATGAACTGGCTGACAGGGAAGTGTCAAGAGAGTTGAAGGAGAAAGAGGATGCAATGATACTTCTCCAACTCAAAGAGGAGAAGAGACAGAAAAGACTTTACAAGCATGCTCCTACTCTCTCACCAGTTCAAGAAAGTCCTGCACAGGAAGATGTGGCTCCACAAGAACCTCAGGTAGATAAAGAAGAAGATAGGATCAAGATGATCAACTACCTGAGTGCCACAGGCTTCTATCAGGCAGATGCACTTCTTCCCTTGTCCTATGACTTCATTGAGTTCGAGTATCTAAAGCAACTTGAGCTTGAGTTAGTCAAGGAAAGAAAGACAACTAAAAGGAAGCTAAGGGAAGAAGCTGCAAAGTCAAGGCCATCATTCAAAAGAATGCAAAGAAGTCTGCTGACAGACAAAGAATGGTGAGCTTCTTGAAGCTGTATGGATTCTCCGGAAGGAGACTTGGCCCCATGTCTCTATCCACTATGGATGAGCATATTAGGGTGATCAAGCAGAAGATTAAAAGTGGAGAACTTATGACTTGCACTCTCTTCCAAGTCAAGTCCCACCTGAAGTGGAGGTCAAGTTTGAACAACCAGAGACACCTCAACCAGCACCTCCAGCTGAGCCTCAGCAAGCTTCATCTTCTGATCTGATCCTAGGCAGGGTCAAACTCCCTCTCCTTCTGAACCTGTGAGGGAGGAACACCCAACTGAGAAAGACACTGATGATCAACATGGTGCTGCAGACCAGTCTTCTCAGTTAAAGACATCCAAGAGGAAGAAGAGGATGGCTTCTAAACCAAAGACTAAGAAGAAGAAGCCAAAGTCATCTACCTCTGCACCTCAGGCTGAATCAGATCAACCTGAGGAAGTGCATGATGAGGCAGCCCAATCAACTCCTATTCAAGTGGCTCCTCTAACTAGTGAGACACCCATCTTGTCCTGGACTTACTCTACCAATCCAGAGAGATGGACTGTTATCAGAGATCAAGGTGTTGAGAATGTCTACTCATGGCAAGACATAATCAACTTACCTCTGCATGATCTCTTTGAGATGAGAAGATACTATGAAAGTCTTGATGATCCTGACCATCTCATGAAGAAAGGAATGGTTCTGATTGTACTGAAGACTACCAACATTTGAAGATCTTCCAAGTGTTTTGGTAGCATCAGCCTAGGGGGAGTTTGTAAGGATTCCTGAAGTCTGATGCAACCCAAAACAGCCTAAGTGTCTCAGCAACATGCACTAAGTACTGAAGTGAAGAATGCTTCGGAAGTTTTACACAAAGCATTAGAAAATACTCTAAGTGTAAAATCTTCCGAAGCCAAGACCAATATCTTCCGAAGCCAAACATGAAGTCTTCCGAAGCTTCAGAGACAAAGTCTTCCGAAGCTTCATCCTATGAAGACAGATTTCTTCCGAAGACTTTTAGTACACATGCTTTATCTGATGTACTGTTCCATAAAGCACCTTTTCCGCTGCATCTCTGTAAAGTCACCAACTTACATGAGTTGGTGAAAAGGGCCTTGCTTTTGGTAACTGTACATTGAGGTCTTGAGTCTTCAACTTTCCACTTTATGTACTTTATCCTTTTTGTATTGTATAAGGATGTGAGCTATGGCATGTCATAGTCACAAGGTCAAAAGGCAGATATACCTTTTGATCCTACAATTGATTTTGTTAGTGTCTAGTCAATTGTATCCAGCTGGCTTTCAAAGTATAGCCGGCTGTAGGTTGTAGTATAAGTATTTCAAGTTCTTGTATCTTTCTTTATGCTTTGTAACACTTGTAAAAGAACTTGAGAAAGCAATATACTGCCTCCTTGAAACCTATACTCTCTTGTTCTGTCTTTGCTTTACTTGTGTTCTTTGTATCACTTTTGGTTATCCAGTTCACTGTTTGATTAGAGTTTAGTTAATCTACTCATTGTGTTGTTGTGTTGTAATTGTGTTTAAAGCCCTTAAACGGTCCTGCAAAGTCCTTACATATTTGGTCATTCGATAAACCAAATATGATGTCATCAAGATAGACCTGTACAAGCAAAATGTCTTTCCCAGACTTTCTTATGAATGAAGTCTTGTCAATGGTACCTCTGGTGTAACCATTCTTTAGGAGAAACTGAGACAAACTCTCATACCATAGCCTAGGTGCTTGGTGCAGCCCATAGAGAGCTTTATCCAATTTGCACACATAGGTGGGGTGTTGTGGGTCTTCAACTTCTGGAGGTTAGCACACATAGACTTCCCTGTCTATATCCCCATACAGAAAAGCACATTTGACAACAAGCTGGTAAACTGTAAAGTTCTTGGATGTTGCATATGCAAGAAAGATTCTTTCTGCCTCAATACTTGCAATAGGTGCAAAGACATCAGTGTAATCAATTCCTTCCTCTTACGTGTACCCTTGAACTACCAGTCTTACCTTGTTCTTGATAATCAAGCCTCTGTCACTCTCTTGTTCCTGAATACCCATTTAGTGCCTATTGGTATTTGACCAAATGGTAGTGGACATAGGTTCCAAACCTTTTGTCTTTTGAATTGAAGCAATTCCTCTTGCATTGATTCAAACCAACTACTATCCTTCAAGGCTTCTTCTACCTTCTTTGGCTCCATCTCTGATATGAAACATGAGTATAAGCAGACATTCCCATTATGAGTTTGTCTCCTTGTTCTCACGCCTTCAGAAACATCTCCAATGATATTTTTAGCTGGGTGAGTGTTAGGAATCCTAAGCCTAGGAATTACATTAAGTTGTATGGATAGATCAAAGTTAGACATGTTTTGCTCAGGAACTTGAATACTTGGTCTGGCTGATGTCTCACATTCATTCAATGAGGACTGATTGAATAAAAAATACGCATCATTATCAGTTGGTTGTGGAGCAGTATTAACAGTTGCATGTTCCTTCAAAATGTTTCTTCCATCAACATGGTGTTGTACATTGTCACTGGATGAGTTTTGATGCTTACTTTGTTGACAACTTATTGAAGCTCCACTGGATCTTGTGATAGTTATACTGTTGGATCTTCTAGTGTGGGAGCTTGATTTTCAGCAAATCTTGGAGAACTTGGAAGAGGCCTGGGTAACTCAAGCAGTTGATCATTGTTAGAATCACTTTGAGTACCTATTCCAGCTAAAACATTGTCACACGAGGGTTTAAAATAGCTTGGATACAATTCTACATCAAAGATATGATTAGATCCATTCCCTCTAACATAAGGAGTGTTCTTATTAACAACAATATTGGACGATTTCTCAAATTGTTGATTTTTAATGTTGTAAACTCTATAGGCAATAGAGTTGGAGGAATATCCAACAAAGATAACATCATCCGACTTTTAAGCAAATTTCACCAAATTGTCCTTTGTGTTAAGTATGGTACACCTGCTGCCAAAGGACCTAAGAAAGCCAATGAACGGTGGCCTCTTGTTCCATAGCTCATAAGGGGTCTTTCCATGTGGCTTAACTACAAGAACTCTATTTTGCATATAGCATGTAGTGTTGACTGCCTCTGCCCAGAATGTTAGAGGCAGCTTTGAATCAGCTAACATGGTTCGAACAACCTCAATAAGTGTCCTATTTCTCCTATCAGCAACACCGTTTTGTTGAGGAGTTCAAAGAGCACTATATTGTCTGGCAATCCTTTTTTAGTTACAAAATGATTCAAGAACTTGATTCTTAAACTCAGTCCTTTAATCACTTCTAATTATCTTAACCTTGTGATCAATTTGTTTTCTAATTTAAGAAAAAAGATTTTAAAGTTTCAGCAGTTTCATCTTTAGTTCTTAAAAATAATACCCATGTGAATCTAGTAAAATCATCAACAATCACAAGGCAGTATGATTTCCTTCCAATGCTCATTATATTTATGGGCCCAAATAGATCCATGTGCAATAAGTGTAACGAAGTTGTGGTAGAGTTAACTACTTTGGATTTATGAGATGCTCTATGTTGTTTTCCTTTCAGACATGCAACACAGTTATCTTTGCAGAAAAATTCCTTTTTAGGCAACCATGTACCAAGTTATTTTTAACCAATTTATTCATGGTTTTGAAATTATGATGACACATTCGTTTATGCCACAAAGTTGACTCATCACCATCAGCTTTAGAAAGAAAGCATGATACTTCACCTAATGGGGAAGCATTGTTCATATCCAGCTTGTACATATCCCCTTTCTTGGGAGATCTAAGAAGAATCAATTCCTGAGGAATTGTCATCCTGGGTTTGAGGATAATGCACTCATGTTCTATGAAAAGCATTTAGTGCTTTTGATCACAAAACTGAGAAACACTTAAAAGATTGTGTTCAAGTTGTTTGACAAAGTTTACTTTGTTGACTCTTAACATACCGTTGGATACACTTCCTCTGCCAGAAATGTATCCTCCAGCCTCAGCTCCAAATGGAACAGGATCTCCATCAAGATGTTGAAAATGTTGAAGAATAGATCTGTTCCCAGTCATGTGCCTGGAGCCTCCACTATCTACAATCCACACATTGTCATTTCTGTCAAGTGGATGTCCCTACACATATGGTGAAAAAGTTAGTTTTTATTGGAAACCCAAGCCTTGTTGGTTTTGGGCTTTTCCAATGATAAGTATTTAATTGAACCAAAGTGTATGCATGGGGGTTCAATAGATGTTTGTGAAGAAGAGGTTTGGGCTGCAGCATCTTGTTTGATCTTCCAATCCATCCCTTGGCTGATCAAAGTAGATGAGCTTGATGAAGCTTGGGCAGCATGGCATACTTCCGAGGATTCTTTCTTCTCAGAAGAAGCTTTTCTCACATTTTCTTCCAAAGCAGTCTTCTTTTCGGAAGGTTTCAAAGAAACTCTATTGTTCTTTTGAATTTTCTTAGCCTTATCTTCTGAAGCTATTTTCCCTTCGGAAGAATGAGTTTCTTCCGAAAGCAACTTTGCTTTGGAAACAAGCTTTCCTTTCCTCATCACTTGGACCATGTGATAGGGTCCAAATGTGAAACCCTCCTTGACTCCGTCTTTCTTAACATTATTGGCATAATGTATGCTTGCAGAATTATAGTAACAATCTTTAGCCATATGGTTTTGTAGACCACACATTATGCATGAATGTTAACCTTTGGGGGATTTGAAGAGTGTTGTTTCTTGCTTTTCTTGTCTTCATCAATAGTCTTCCCCTTCAACTTTAGATCCTTTAACTGGACAGTAGTGCTAGTATTACACTCCTTTCCAGGATCAGAGCTTCTAACCATTTGGAATCCAGCTGAAATAAACACACCCTTTTGTTTTGGGTCTATCTTTAGCTTGGATTCAGCCACTTTCTTGGCAGTTTTTCTGGCTGCCTTATCCTTGTTTTTTTTGGCTTTGGTGGTTAGAGGTTGATCACAAGTGGAAATGGGTTGATTATCCTGATACTTCCCTATGATGGTCTCCATAGTTGCATCACTCTTCAACTCATAGGATGATGGATCAACAATTGAAACCACTTGCTCTTTGGTCCAAAATCTTGGTTGTCTGATAGACTCATAAGAATGTGGTGGAGTAATTTCATTGGTTCCCAACCCACCTTTGTTTTGATAACAATTTTTTTAGTGGGAGGATGATGCAAGAATGGCTTGGAAGTTTTGCTCAGAAATAGCATGCTTCCTGGCTTGAGCCTCAGCCGTGACTAGCTGGGCTTGGGCCTCACTCAATTTGGAGATTAAATCTTTGATTTGAGTCTTATAGTTGGTATGTTCATGCTTTAAAAAGGACACATTTTTCTCCAACTCTTTATTTTTCATTTTTATAGTTAGATTCAGCCCTTTTAAAATCACTCTTAAGGATATTTAAAGAATCAATATCAGATTTAATTTCCATATTGTAGTCCTGATACAATTTAACTTTAGCAATGCAAGCTGGAGTACAGAGGTGTTAAAATACCTTGTTGTCATCAGTTCCAGCCATCAATGCTTGAGCAGGGGTCACATCCTGCACCATGAAGCTCTAGTCCACCTCTTGAGCAACAGAAGTTGTGTGTTGTTCAGTTGACTTCCTAGTTGTTTTAGGTGTGGTAGGATGTGTGGAGGCTTGAGAGGTTCCAGGATTGGATTTAGGAGCCTTGCATTCCCAAGCAAAGTGGCCAAGTTGGTTACAGTTGTAACATTTAGTCTTTGTCTTAACAAACCCAAACTTGCTGTTAGTTGGGTTTTGGGGAAATTACCTTCCAGTTCTCTTAAAGAACTTCTTCGCCTTGTAAGTTAACAGAGCCATCTGTTGGACTATGTGCATGTACTCAACATCATCTTGGCTAAAACATTCTAGATTATCAAAGCAAAACTGAAAATCACTAGAATGCCCATTTCTTGAGACAAAGAGGCAACTGTCCTGGAAAGGACTTGACTGAGCCTATTGAGACCTTGGAGTCTCAGGAAAGGTAATGTATCGCCTAAAAGAACAGGATGGCTGCTGCGAGTAAGTCAGGTACTGCTGAGATTGAGGGTCTTGACCCTTCAGCAACCATTAAAGCATTGCTAGCAAGAAGGCTTGAGGGTCTGCTCACTGGTGGCCTCTCTTGTTTTTCATCTCTACACGGTATCCATCAAGGATGCCATATAGTTCAGTCATCGTGAGAAAGGTTAAGTTCTTTGTCTTCTTGATAGAGACACAATAGAAAGTCCACTCATTTGGAAGTGCACTCATGAACTCTCTTGAGAGATCTCTCATCTCAACAGTCACTCCCACAGACTGAAGTGACGAAATAAGATCCATATACCTGAAGTATTGCTGGCTGAGGGTCTCTCCAACAATCTAAGTGTAGTTTTCAAATTGTTACTTTAGGAAGTCTTTCTTGGAGTCATTGGAGCTGGCATACATCTAAGACAGAGCATCAAAGAGTTTTTTGGCTGACTGACAATGCTCAAAACCCACCATGATAGAGTTAGGTATGGCAGTCATAAGAACAGTCATTGCTTTTCTATCAATCTCTAGTCGCTTGTGGTCTTTATCAGAATAGTCTTCAACAGCCTTCTCTATCATAGCACCATTGCCAGCCGGTACTGCAACCTTTGGCTTGTAAGGGCCATTGGTGATAGGTTTCCACATCATGTTGTCTTGATACCAAATGAAACCTTCAATACGTCTGTTCCAAGATCTGAAGTTCTCAGGGATGATGATGGGTGCTTTAGACATTGTCCCCATTTCACCTTTAGATGGTTTTTGATTGAGTGCCATTTTGAGTGAGGTGAAAGTATGAGTGAAGAAAAGGTTGATTTGGATGGTAAAATCTCACAATCAAGAGCCTAAGAAGCTCTGATACCATTTGCAGGATCTGTTTTTATAACTCAACACAAGTCTTATCTCTCAAACTCTTTAAGTCACTCGATTTGATGATGCAGAATCCCTTAAAAGTTGATTGTAATATACTAAGTAAACAGAACACAAGAAGATGGTTTTTCAAGATACTTGTATATATTACTTCTCAACTCAAAGTTTTACAAGACTCTTACAAGCATGTTTACAGAGTTTCAATGAGAAACTATATATACTACTATCTACAGCTGGTTATACTTTGATACCAGCTGGGAACCTATGACTAAAGCAAATACTATATTGTTAAAGGTAAGGTATCTTAGATAAAATACTATCTAAGATTTGGTAGTCATGACATGTCCATGACTTATTGTCACCAACTAAAGTTGGTAACTGTACTAACTGATAAGGAATGAATAGTTGAATTAAGTATGGTCAACTACATGGGTGTGGGAAAGCGGCATGCAGTATATCGGAGGTTGCAGCGGATCTGTCAGAAGGTCGATACTTATGTCCACTGGTTCATAGCAGGTTCTTCCGAATGTTAACTGGCTTCGGAATAACAAGTTCTTTCGAAGCCACTTATAATTCGGAAGAGTCTACTTCTTACGAGGCTTGATGATCTTCATACTTCGGAAGTTATTGTCTTAAACTCTTCTGAATTTTGATCTTCGGAAGAGGGAAGACTTTGTCTTCGGAAGTTAGAGTTCCTTTTCGGAAGCTCTTTTAGCCTCGACCTTTGGAAGTTTAGCATTTGCCTTCGGAAGTTCTTCTTTTGCCTTCGGAAGTTCTTCATCAGTCACCCCAAAAATGTTCTAAGTGTTTGTTTTGGTTGCACCAGCCTTACTTGATCCAACAACCTGCAATATAAATACTAATGTGCTTACAATAAAAAAACTATTATAGAACGTAAGATATCTATAACATGACCACTCAGATGACCAAGACAACCATGCAAAAGAGTGAATGGAGATGTAGCAATCAACGGAGAAGTGTAATTTTTTGAGGTGTTGGTTAATGGATTGAGATAGCTAGTGTTGTAAAGTCTATTAGTAATCTTTTGAGTGATGTAATCCTTCTTTAAAAAGCTAAAAGGATCAAATTCACAAGAAACCTCATTATCAAATGTAAATTGGCATACAAAATTAGTTTTTTAAGTATGTGACATGTTACAAAAGTTTTTTAAGATGAAGGATTCAAACAAGGAGGGTAAGGTGATGTTGCTAGATCTTGTAATTGGCATTGAGTGATCATTTCATTTAAAAATTGATTTAATAAAAGTTAGCGAGGGGATTAAAACCATACATGGGTTTGCCAACCTGAGGTGATAAGAGGTGCTTGTGTCCATATACCACTTATCATTAATACCAAGTTGCATGGAGAGAGCTTGAAATGCATAGCTAAGGCCATTAGGCTCCATAGGATTTCAGTGAGCATTGTAGAGTTCGACTAGGATAGTAGGATGAAAAAGAAAACTTCCATCAAGTGGCCAATCTAATTAGGTTGGGTAGGGTATGGTACGAATAAAGATGAGGAGCATTACAACAAAGCTTCGTATGGCGGTGGAGTAGGCTATGGTCCAGGCACATAGAAGGCACAAAGGCTCAATACT
>CM046038.1:33217893-33276498 GCA_025215565.1 Flaveria ramosissima
ATTTCATATTATATAAAAAAATTTATTATTAGTTCCACTTTAATAAAAAGATGTGATGTTTTATTTTCTTAATAAAATCTAATTTTAAAAAGATACATGAATCTTAAAAAATATTGATGATAGAGATAAATATTACAATTAATAAAATTAATCTTTTTAATAAGACAGAAAAATTAGTTTTAATATTTAAATTGTTATAATACTCTTTTGGAGTAAAAAATGATGTGAGAATGTCTAAAATAATGACATGTGACAAAAATATGGGTCAAGAAAATGACAAATGGTAAAATAAACCTTTTTTTATTAGATACTATAGATATGGATAAACTTTCAAAATATCATATATACTCAAAGAAAATAGAAAAAAAATATATACCGTTAGAAAACTTTTAAAATATCATATACACTCAAGTCAAATGGAAAATATCATATATACCCCTATAAAATCCCTAAATTCACATATACTCTTACAAAAATTTTCAAATATCATAATAGACAAACCTACAAGATCAAGGTTGGTCACACAACACAATTGTTATCTCTCAAACTCACTAAATCACACTTGGTTTGATGATGCAAAATCTTTTGAGAGTTGATAATAATATACTAAGTAAACAAGACACAAATAATATTTTTTAAGATACTTGTATATATTACTTCTCAACTCAAAGTGTTACAAGACTCTATCAAGCATATGGAATGACTTACAATGAAAAACTATATATACTACTACCTACAACGGATTATACTTTGATACCAGCTGGAAACTTACGACTAAACAAATACTACATTGCTAGAAGTAAGGTATCTAAGAGAAACTACTATCCTAGATTAGGTAGTCATGACATGTCCATGACTTATCTTTTGTTACCAACTAAAGTTGGTAACTATACTAACTGATAAAGGATGAAAAGTGGAATAAAGTATGGTCAACTACATGGGCGTGGGAAAACGACATGCACTATCTCAGAGGTTGCAGCGGTTTGTCAGAGGAACCATACTTATGTCCACTGGTCATAGTAGGTTCATCTGAAAGTTAACTGGATTCGGAAGAACAAGTTCTTCTGAATCCACTTATACTTCGGAAGAGTCTATTTCTTTCGAGACTTGTGTTGATCTTCATGACTTCATACTTCGGAAGTAATTGTCTTGAAATCTTCTAAGTGTTGAACTTTGGAAGGATGATGACTTTGTCTTCGGAAGTCAGTATTCCTCTTCGGAAGTTCTTTTAGCCTTAAACTTCGGAAGTTCAGCTTTCTCTTTGAAAGTTCTTTCACAGTTTTACCAAAATTGTTTCTAAGTGTTTGTTTTGGTTGCAACAGCATTACTTGATCCAACAAACTCCCCCTAGGCTGATGCTACCAAAACCTCACTTGTTTCTGCTTCTTAAAACTTTCACCATCAATGAGAGAAGATACTTATCTGTCTCTTTATTCTTTCCAGAGGTGGTGCTGAGAAGTTTTTACAAGTCTTTCATAGACAGAAGATCTAGTCTATTACTTTGAATGGCATGTACCCTTTGTTGTGTCCCTCTGTAGAGAGTTAGATGACGGGAGTTGTATTCATACTCCTATCGAACTATGGGTTCCAATTCAGGACCTTCAACCATTTACAAGAAAGCTTTTTCTTTGGTGGTTGACCCTTTCTTTTCTTCCCTTTCTCTTAGCTTCAACTCCTCTTCAATCTTGGCCTTTGTAGTCAATTCAGCCAGATGAAGGCTGCTTTGATGGTTTCTGATGTGAGCAGCTACTTCAGAGTTGGAGGGATTGGAGAATGGTTTCTCTGCTAACTCAGCAATGTCAAATCTGCTGGAGTGTAGCAGAGAAGATGCATTAGGTCTGTTGACTTCACCATTCTCTCTTTCCCCTTCAAAGTTGTGAGAAGAGTCTTCGAACCTTCAATGGACTATCTTCATTTTGGAACAAGAGGATGAGATGGTAGCTTGTCTCCCTTCCTAGAATCTAGCAGAGTCATCAGCTTTCTTCTTAGCTTCTTCTCTTCTTCCTCAAGGGAGTCAGAGTTAGTCCCGAAGAGTTTGAGAGCCTGGTCCAGTGTTCCTCTTGGCAGATCAAGGAATTGTTCTATTGTGAGGGAACATGAGGAGCCATCAATGAAGGATAATTTGATGAGCCCCTCCTCACAAGAGATGTCTCTTAGAGTAGTGCAGTTGATGAGCTTCCTCTTGATCTCCTTGAATTCTTCCAAGGTCAGAGGTTTAGATGATTGAGTGGATGACTTGGGTGGTTGATGGGTGGATGATGGTTGGGTTCTGGTAAGTGTTTTAGGTTTAAGGATAGGTAGTGGTGGTGGTTGTTATGATCCAAAGGGAGAGGATGAGGGTATAGTTAATGATGTGGGTTTAGGGGTGTAAGGCTCAATGATTGGCTCAGCTTTGATGGGGAAAAGGAAAGGTATTGTTTTAGGTTGAGGTTGAGGTTGTGATGAAGGTTTGGAAGTCATCCTCTGTATACTTTTGTATACCTCTTTCCTTCTTTTTGAGCGAATGTCAGCCCTGATGTCACTGACATGTCGCTGCAAGGTCCTTTTAGACATGGGGCCAACTTGTTTGTCAAAGAAGCCATGGGCCCTGAGATAAGCATTTATCAAGGCGTTGTGTCCCATCTTCTTGGATGCCACAAGTTTAGCTTCTTCTTCTTTCTTCTTCTTCTCCTTAAGCTTTTCCCTAGCTGCTTTTTTACTCTCCTTATCCATTTGATCATGCTCTTTGTGAAAAATCCACAAGATTGTGTCATTATCATGAGGAGATAGTTCTTCAAGAGAGTAGCCCCTAGAACATAGGAGGGTTGTCCTCTCACTCCTCAGTTGTTGTTCAGCTTCCTCTTTCTTTCTTTGCTTTTAATCATCTAAGGCCAACCTTGTTGCTTCCTTTTATTCTTACTGCAGCAGGGTTGCCTTTTCTAACTCCACTAGCTCCTCAAGTGGTAGGAGGAGCACATCTTCACTTGCTGCTCAGAGATTGACAAGTCTGTCAATGATCTCCACACTCTTTTGGTTATTGATAGCCTCCTGGTTTGCCACAACTGCTTTGCTACTTGCAGCTAATAGCTTCCCAGTGGGGAGTCTACCTTTTCTCTTAAGTTTTTCCAACCTTTCCTCCTCTAGCAGTTCTTCCGTAGTCATCTTCCTTTTGCCTTTGATGTCTTCGGAAGCTTGAGTCTTTGGAGGTTTAGGCGCAGAGGATTCAGGTTGGTGGGTGGTGATTTGAGCTTGTGGTGATGAAGGTATTGAGTTAGAGGGGTTCTGAGAAAGTCTTCACTATTTATCTCAGATGCTAGATCAAGAAATGCCTCTGTGATAATTAGATCATCAGACAAAGAAGATAGCCCTTCCGCAGCTTGTACTTCAGCATCGAAAGCTAGAGGAATTGCACTACCTATCCCAATTGATTTAGTTGCTGGGCCATCAGTTCCTATATCCCCTTCAAAATCAATCTCAGGTTCAATGTCAACCTTTGAAGCTCTTCAGCTCCAAAGTATGCCATAACAACATCTGGACTTGAGTGAGGATCCTATTAGGAACTTAGTTAAGAACCTATTCAGATCTATGAGCATCCTTGGGTCCGTTTGAAGGATAGTAGGAGGAGGCTCAGGGAAAATTGTTGCTTGTTGATCAGGGTATCTTGAAGATAGTGTAGAAAGAACCAAGCTTTACTGCTCCACATGTGTTTCATTATGAACATTCTCCTCCTTTTTGGTAGCATCATCTTGAGAGCTTGATGAGCTAGAGGAAGAAGCCAGAGAGACTTGGACTGGTACATGCCTAACAGATCTCCCAATCTGTTTCTCAGCTAGTTGAGCCTTGAGATTTTCAATCTGAAGTTACTGACTAGCAGACCTATCCTTTAAAGTCTTAACCTTGTGTTGGATCAAGTAAGGCTGGTGCAACCAAAACATACACTTATAACATTTTTTGGTACAACTGAGAAAGAGTTTCCGAAGGCAAAGGCTGAGCTTTCGAAGGTCAAGGCTGAAAGAGCTTCCGGAGAGGAACTTTAACTTCCGAAGACAAAGTCTTCCTTCTTCTGAAGTCCAACAACTAGAAGATTCCAAAATAATGACTTTCGAAGTATGATGTCTTGAAGGTCATCACAAGCCTCGGAAGAAGTAGACTCTTCCGAAGTATAAGTGGCTTCGGAAGAAGTTGTTCTTCCGAAGCCAGTTAACCTTCGGAAGAACCTGCTATGAACCAGTGGACATAAGTATGTTCCTTCTGACAAGCCGCTGTAACATTTGAGATACTGCATGGCGCTTTCCCAAGCCCATGTAGTTGACCATACTTTATTCCACTGTTCATTCCTTATCAGTTAGTACACTTACCAACTTTAGTTGGTGACAAAAAGTAAGTCATGGACATATCATGACTACCAAATCTTAGATAGTATTTTATCTTAGATACCTTACTTCTAGCAATGTAGTATTTGTTTAGTCGTAAGTTTCCAGCTGGTATTAAAGTATAACCGGCTGTAGATAGTAGTATATATAGTTTCTCATTGTAACTCAGTTAGTATGCTTGAATGAGTCTTGTAAAACTTTGAGTTGAGAAATAATATACACAAGTATATTGAAAAACTATCCTCTTGTGTTTGTTTACTTAATATATTATTATCAACTCTTAAAGGATTCTGCATCATCAAACCGAGTGTGACTTAGTGAGTTTGAGAGATAACATTTGTGTTGAGTGACAAAACTCAATCCTGCAATTGGTATCCGAGCTTTTTAGGCTCTTAATTGTGAGATCTTACCATCCAAATCAACTTTTTTCTTCACTCATACACTCACCTCACTCAAAATGGCCCTCAACTAAAAATCATCTAAAGGTGAAACGGGGATGATGTCTAAAGCACCCATCATCACCCGTGATAACTTCAGATCTTAGAGCAGATGCATTGAAGACTCATTAGGTACCAAGACAGCAAGATGTGGAAGTTTATCACCAATGGCCCTTACAAGCCAAAGGTTGTAGCACCGGATGGAAATGGTGCTATGATAGAGAAGGCTGTTGAAGACTATTCTGATGAAGACCATAAGCGGCTAGATATCGATAGCAAAGCAATGACTGTTCTTATGGCTGTCATACCCAATTCCATCATGGTAGAATTTGAGCATTGCGAGTCAGCCAAAGAACTCTTTGAGTCTTAAGATGAGAGATCTCTTAAGAAAGTTTATGAGTGCACTTTCAAACGAGTGGACTTTCTACTGTGTCTCTATCAAGAGGACAGAGAACGTAAACTCTCTCACTATGACTGAACTAAATGGGATCCTTGATGGATACCGTGTAGAGATGGAAAACAAGAGAAGCCACCAGGTGAGCAGACCCTCAAGTCTTCCTAGTAGTAATGCTTTAATTGTTGCTGAAGGCTCAAGACCCCCCCTAACCTTAGCAGTACCTGACTTACTCCCAGCAGCCATCATGTTCTTTTGGGCCATACATTACCTTTCTTGAGACTCCAAGGTCTCAACAAGCTCAGTCAAGTCCCTTCCAGGACAGTTATGCCTTTGTCTCAGGAAATGGGCATTCTAGTGACTTCCAATTTTGCTTTGATGATCTAGAATGTTTTAGACCTGATGATATCGAGTACATGGACATTGTCCAATAGATGGCTCTGCTAACTAACCAAGCAAAGAAGTTTGGGATTGACAAGAGCAAGGCCAAATGTAACAACTATAACCAGCTAGGCCACTTTGCCAGAGAATGCAAGTCTCCCAAATCCAATCCGGGAACGTCACAAGCCTCCATACATCCTCTCACACCCAAAGTCGTTGGAAAGTCAACTAAACAACACACAGCTGATGTTGCTCAAGAGGTTGACTGGAGCTTCATGGTGTAGGATATGACTCCTGCTCAAGCATTGATGGTTGGAACTGATGACAACAATGTATTTTAACACCTCTCTACTCCAGCTTGCATTGCTAAAGTTAAAATGTATCATTGAAGAATGATGCAACTATGGAGACCATCACAGGGAAGGACCAGGTAAGACAACCCATTCCCACTAGTGATGATCAACCCCTAACAACCAAAGCCAAAAGAAACAGGGCTAAGGCAGCCATAAAACTGTCAAGAAAGTGGTTGAGTCTAACCTGAAGATAGACCCAAAGCAAAAGGGTGTGTTCATTTCAGCTGGATTCCAGGTGGTTGGAAACTCTGATCTAGGAAAGGAGTGTAGTACCAGCACTCTTTTCCTGTTAAAGGATCAGAAATTGACGGGGAAGACTGTTAATGAAGATAAGAAGTTCAAGAAACAAAAGTCTTCACATTCCATAAAGGTTAACATTGCATGTGTAGTCTGCACAATCACATGGCTAAAGATTGTTATTACAATCCTGCAAGAACACATTATGCAAACAATGTTAAGAAAAAAAGAAGTCAAGGAAGGTTTCATATTTGGAACTTATCATATGGTCCAAGTGATGAGGAAAGGAAAGCTTGTTTTTGAAGCAAAGTTGATTTCGGAAGGAACCCTTCTTTTGAAAGGAAAATAGCTTCGGAAGATAAGGCAAAGAAAATTCAAAAGAACAAAACAACTCCTTTGAAAGAATCCTCTTCCGAAAGAAAGAAACCTCAAAAGAAAGCATGAGGAAGGCCTCTTCCGAGAAGGAAGAAGCCTCAGAAGTAGGCCATGCTGCCCAAGCATCATCAAGCTCATCTACTCTGATTAGTCAAAGGATGGAATGGAATATCAAGCAAGATGTCACAGCCCAAACCTCTTCTTCACCGATATTTATTGAACCCTCATGCATACACTTTGGTTCAATTATGTCATCATCATTGGAAGAACCCAAGACCAACAAGGCTTGGGTTTCCAATAACAACTAACTTTTTCATCTTATGTGCAGGGACATCCACATGACAAGAATAACAATATGTGAATTGTAGATAGTGGATGCTCCAGGCACATGACTGGGAATAGATCTCTTCTTCAACAATTTCAACATTTTGATGGAGATCCTATTCAGTTTGGAGGTGAGGCTGGAGGATACATTTCTGGCAGAGGAAGTGTATCCAATGGAAAGTTTTGTCAAACAGCTTAAACACAATCTTTTAAGTGTTTCTTAATTCTGTGACCAAAAGCACAAAATGCTTTTTCACAGAACATGAGTTCATTATCCTCAAACCCGGGATGACAATTCCTTAGGAATTGGTACTTCTTAGATCTCCCAAGAAAAGGGATATGTATAAGCTGGATATGAATAATGCTTCCCCATTGGGTGAAGTATCATTTTTTTTCCAAAGCTGATGGTGATGAGTCAATTATGTGGCATAAACGAATGTGTCATATTAATTTCAAAACCATTAATAAATTGGTTAAAATAACTTGGTACATGGTGTGCCTAAAAAGGAATTTTTCTACAAAGATAACTGTGTTGCATGTCTGAAAGGAAAGCAACATAGAGTATCTCATAAATCCAAAAAAATAAACTCTATCACCACTCCATTACACTTATTGCACATGGATCTATTTGGTCCCGCAAGTATAATGAGCATTGAAAGAAAATCATACTTCCTTGTGATTGTTGATGATTTTACTAGATTGACATGGGTATTCTTTTTAATAACTAAAGATGAAAACTACTGAAATTTTAATATCTTTTATTCTTAAAATAGAAAATCAAATTGATCACAAGGTTAAGATAATTAGAAGTGATCAAAGGACTGAGTTTAAGAATCAAGTTTTTGACTCACTCTGTAACTCAAAAGGGATTGCCAGACAATACAGTACTCCTAGAACTCCTCAACAAAATGGTGTTGCTGAGAGAAGAAATAGAACACTTATTGAGGCTGCTCGAACCATGTTTGTTGATTCAAATCTGCCTCTAACATTCTGGGCTGAGGCAGTCATCACTGCATGCTATGTGCATAATAGAGTTCTTGTAGTTAAGCCACATAGAAAGACCCCTTATGATCTATGGAACAAGAGGCCACCATTCACTGGCTTTCTTAGGTCCTTTAACAGCAGGTGTACCATACTTAACACAAAGGACAATCTAGCAAAATTTGTTGAAAGGTCGGATGATGCTATCTTTGTTGGATATTCCTCCAAATCTATTGCCTATAGAGTTTACAACATTAAAAATCAATAATTTGAGGAATCATCTAGCATTATTGTAAATGAGCACACTCCTTGTGTTAGAGGGAATGGACCTGATCTTATGTTTGATTTAGAATTGTTTTCAAACTATTCTAAACCTTCTTGTGAGAATGTTTTAACTGGAACAGGTAGTCAAAGTGATTCTGATGATGACCAACTGTTTGAGTTACCAAGACCTCTTCCAAGTTCTCCAAGAGATGCTGAAAATCAAGCTCCAACAATTGGAAGATCTGATAGTATAACTATCTCAAAAACCAATGGAGCTTCAACAAGTTGTCAACAAAGTGCGCCTCAAAACTCATTCAGTGATAAGTACAACACCAAGTTGATGGAAGCAGCATTTTGAAGGAACAGGCAACTGTTAATGCTGCTCCACAGCCAATTAATACTGATGATATCTCTCCTTCATTCAATCAGTCATCATTGAATGAATGTGAGACATTAGCTGGAACAAGTGTTCAGAACCCTGAGCAATACGAATTCCAATTTGGATATATCCATGCAGCTGGATGTAATTCCTAGGCTCAAGATTCACAACACTCATCCAGCTGAGAACATCATTGGAGATGTTTCTGAAGGCGTGAGAACTAGGGGACAAACTCATAATGGGAATGTCTGCTTGTACTCATGTTTCTTATCATAGATGGAGCCAAAGAAGGTAGAAGAAGCCTTGAAAGATAGTAGTTGGGTTGAATCAATGCAAGAGGAATTGCTTCAATTCAAGAGACAAAAGGTTTGGAACCTATGTCCACTACCATCTTGTCAAGTACCCATTGGCATAAAGTGGGTATTCATGAACAAGAGAGATGATAGAGGCTTGATTATTAAGAATAAGGCAAGACTGATAGTTCAAGGATACACACAATTGAAGGGAATTAATTACACTGATGTCCTTGCACCAGTTGCAAGACTTAAGGCAGTGAGGATCTTTCTTGCTTATGCAGCATCCAAGAACTTTACAGTTTACCAGCTCGATATCATGTTTGCAACTTGCATCTGTGCAAGATATCAGGCTACCCCAAAGGTGTCTCACCTAGTTGCTGCCAAGAGAATCTTTAGATACCTCAAAGAATGTTAGGACCTGGTATTTGAACGAAATACCGAGTGATTGCGTGTTAAAACCAACTCAAATAGTGCGGAATCCTATTTGATTGGCGATCCAATCAGTGAGAACACACGATGAATCAATCAAGAATTGAAATCAACGTCAGAAATCGATTAGGAACCGATCTGATGTGTTCTATGAACTTGGAGAACGATTTGGGAGGCTTCTGGACGGCTAGGGTACGTCTGGAATCGTAATGGGATGAATGCTTACGTTTTCCACGAATTGGGTCTATTATAGGTTAGTATTGTTCAATCGTGCGACTGGGCCATAAGTATGGTTCAGTCGTGCGATTGAACCATGCGGTTGATTCATCCGCACGACTGAGTGTTCAGTCGTGCGATTGAGTCAATCTTATGTGTCAATCATACGACTGATCCAGTCTCCTGGTTCAGTCGTGCGATTGAGTCAATCGTATGAAGTTATTCATGCGTGTGGTCCATTCGCATGGGCCATTCGCATGAGAACTTCATTAAGTTAAGTTTGAATGTTTTAATTAATATAACATAATGTGCAACCATTCAAACAATCATAAACCCAATCAATTCAATCACGACTCATTAATGAAAATATTAAACATCACAAGTAACAACATTCATATCATTTCATAATCGATACTATTACATCATAATCAGACAGACAAGATTTATTACATTACAACTCATGATCTAGGGACATACATGCATCACAAACTCCCCCTTGGACCTAGATTATCTATTCTCTTGTCTTCTGCATCACCTCCTTACTTTTTTTGTACTTCTCCTCTTTAGTGACTCCTGCGTGTATCTCAAACGCAAAGCAGAGTCTTATGACATTTTGAATTGGAGAGCTTGTACAATATCTTGCGTGTCATAGAATAGTGGCCACTTGTATAATGTGTAGACATCATTAGCAGACAAGTTGGTTAGCCACATTGGGTCGAATACCCTGATAGTATCCATTTGTGCCCTCTTTATTCAACACTATGACAGCTTCAGCGGTTCTCCAATCATAGTACCACCATTTGAAGTGGGGAGTGAAGTCCTGTGGCATTTCCCTGAGAGGGATTCTCGACATTGTTCTCGGGGACTCCACTTCAGCATTATCTTGGGCTTACCAGTTATGGCATCAACTTCAGAACGTCTGATTATACCTCGTAGGTTGTTGAGTTTGAAGTTGACCCCTGGTGTGGTACTCTTTCCTCAGGGCAGCCTCAAACCAGCCTGACATCTTTCTCGGGTCAGCATACAGCAGCTTTAGCTTAGCCAACTGGTTGAGCTCAAAAACCAGGTAGAGTCTTCAGATCATGTGGGAACCTGAAGTACTCTGCCCTGCTCCCTCTTAACTGCATAAGCGTTAAGGTCTTCAAAATAAGCCCATGAGATAATCCTGCCTGACACCTTATGGTGTTTCTTGACTCTGTAGAGCTTGGTGTAGGCATCTCTCTTTGGTGCAGCACGCTGGGCTCTTACTTCTTCAAAACAGGCAGCCCACTCAGCCTTGCGAATATCTACTTCTGCATTGGAGGCTTGGGCTGTTCCTTCAGTCTTTTCTGTTTCCTGCTCCATTTTGTCTAGTACCTCAAAAGTATCACTGACTAGGGATTCACCCAGATTGGGGACCACATTTCCCTCGGCGTCAGCATACTGAGGATACTCTTCTGCAGTAATGTCTTCAACCTCAACTTCATCAATGTCATTCAGTTCCTCATCACTGGTTGAATCAACTGTTGGAGCGTCCTTCACTATTTCATCGGATTGAGTCTGAACATCTCAGCCAGTTGCTCATCAGACAGGTCATGAATTTCTCCCCTTCTTCAGGGGTATAACTCACAGACCGTCTCACTATCCCTTGTAGGTCAAGAATCATGGTTAATTGAGTCTTGACCATTTGAAGGGGAGCAAAGTCAAACTCATCCCTTTGAAAGTTTGGATCTGTTTGATATAAACATTCAACACATAAACATTAGTAATTAATCAAACAACTTTATATTAACTATAACATTTAATACACTTGTTTTCCATTACATGATTCAAGTACAAAAAAATACATAAAACATCTAATCAGTACTTTTGTCTTGAATCTGGGGCGTGTCGCTCGGAGGAGCAGAAGTAGTGGATGACTGGTCTTGTCGATGCTTAGATCTCCACTCTTGACCTGAAGCAGAGGCCGATGCAGCCGCATCCCCTCCTTCTGCCTCGTCATCATCATCACGTCCTTCTGTCCTGTCTTCTTCAGTCTCCTCATCATCATCATCTTCCTCATCATCATCCTCATCTTCATCATCGTCATCTCCATCATCCCCGTCACCTTCCTTTAGCTTCAGGGGCTCATCCTTCGACCCCTTCAACCTCAGCATAATAGTCTTGTTGGTCGTCTCCAACTCCTCTATACGTTTGACGGACTGAGCCTGCATGTCTTGGAGTTGGGACACCTCGACTCTCTGCTGGTCTATCACCTGAGCCTGCTCTGCCAGTTGCTGAGACTGGGCAGCAGTCAGGTCGGTCAGCTGGCGGATCTGCGCCGCCTTCTCCTCATCCGCAGCAAGCAGACGCATCACCATACGGTTTAGCGCTGAGAGCTGCTCCTCTACCCCGATGTGAGGTAGAGTGAATCCATAAGCATGTGAAGGCTGGGCTGAAGGTCCAGCATGATGTGTGGTGGTGGTGGCAGTGGCAGTGGTGAATATGGGTCGGTGGGCTGATGCTGGTGAAGTAGGGGTGAATGGTCTGGTGATGGATGGGAAGGATACAGTGGTGGTAGGTAAGGTGGTGGATGTGGTAGTGGGAGTAGTGGCTGTGGTGGCTGTGGTGATGGGTGGTATGTCAGTAGTGGTGGTAGTGGTGGCTGTGGTGCTGGAAGTAGTAGTCACGAAGGTCAAGCGACGCTTCTTCTTCTTCAATCCATGGGGTTGAGCCATCCGCTTCCTCCTAGTCCCGGTGGAAGTAGATGCTCCCCCTGCAGCTCTGCTTACTGACCCCGGAACATAGTTCGGGTCAGTGTCTCTCTCCGAGGAGTCCCTAGGGTGTTCACCAACCACCCGAAGCCCGTGGTCTGTGGGAACTACTTTACTTCCCACAGTCCTGGTGAGGGGCTCCTCATCTGACTCCTCCTCCTCTATTCACCAGTCACAAACTCTTGATGGAAACCGGCCATCTCTGCGACCTCTCCGGCAGTGGCTGACCCCGGAGGAATAACGTCTGAATCAGTGCCTCTAGATGGGGCAGGCATATCATCCCCAGCGTCGCCGCTATCATCATCATCAGAGTCGTATCTGGTATAGCAATGTGCTCAACATCCGAATCACTGTCATCGTGGCGCCACTTTCTCTTGGCTGGCGCCACATAATCAGCACGGGCCAGATGCCCAAACAACCTCCTGACAGGGGGCTTCACCTGCTTCCCCCTGTATACCTTCATCCGGCCAAGTGTAGTGTCGTCCATAACCTCAAGAACAACAGCGTCCTCCTTCTCCTTCGGCAGGGAGGGAAGCTTCTGGTCAATGATCATCTGTAGAAATCTGGGGTACATACAGAAGCCTTCCTTCCCTTTCCCCTCGAGGTTCTCCACCAGGTAGGTGAATATCATCTTGAGAAGCTGAACGGGTGGTTCAGCACCAACGCAGCATATGCGTTCTGAATCTGGTCGGAAAGCTCATCAAAACCTCCCTTCCTGGATGCTATACACTTCAGCAGCACGTGCGCAAGGTACTTAAACTGGGGACAGAGGTTACTCTTGTTGAGTACCCCGGCATTGATGTCCCCAGAGTACTTGGCTCTCATGAAACATCCTCTGACAGTGAGGGGGTGTAGACGAGTGGGACACTCAGCATCGTCCCCAAACTGTAGAACAATCCTCAGATCCTCCTCAGATACAGTGATAGCCTCACCAAAAATCGAACTTCTGATGCAATGAGGCTCAGTGGATCTATCAACCGACGCGCCTTCCCAGAAGGCCTGCTGCACTGATCTGTATGGTGTGCAGGGAGTAGATATAGCATGAGCGATCCTGGATCTCAGTAGAAATGTAATAATGCCTGTGAAGTCAGCTGCATTCCTGGATGTCAAATCCAGGTGAGCACATATGTTGTGCTTGGTGCTCATGTTCCATCGACTCGCCATCTGTAACACATAATAATATAAACGTTAGTTCCGTTGGCTAAGAGTATAATGAAACACTTAGACTTTGAATGAAAACTATCTGTCATGCGATTGAGGTTGTACGACTGAAGACAGTCGTGCGACTGAATCGTGCGATTGAGGTTCAGACGTGCGATTGACCTCATGCGCACGACTGAGTGTGCGACTGGACTCATGCGCATGTACTCTTGTGCGGTTACACCAGTCGTGCGACTGAGTCTCATTCGCATGGTTCAGTCGTGCGGTTGAGTGAATCGCTCCCTTCAGTCGTGCGACTGAAGTTCATCCGGACGACCAGTCGTCTGTCTCAGGTGTTCAGTCGTTCAACGTTCGAATCTACGCAAACTAAGTCCTATAACAATTAACCGGTTCTTTAGTGTCGCATTCTCTTTACTAACAACCTATATTTACTTAATTTTAACATTTTGCTAGGTTTAATAGGTTATTAGGGTTATGCATGTCTCGGTTCTCTTTTCACAGGCGTAACAATCCAATTAGGGTTCCAATCCTTCTGGTTTTGATGGAGGAAGATCTCAAAATACCTGTATGATGATCAGCGAACGTCAGTAACACACAATCAATGAGAAAACTAAGGCAAATCAAATTTGGCAGAGTAACGGTAGGATGTGCGATTTAGGGGCGATTTGAGGGTGATGAGTCTCTGCGACCGACTCCACCTCTATTTATATCAACCCTAGATCCAATCGTGCGACTGAGTTCATACGCACCTTTCAGTCGTGCGAGTGGGACTCAGTCGTGCGATTGGGTCAGTCGCCCTTTCCAGTCGTCCGACTGAAGTTCAGTCGTGCGACTGACTCACTCGTTCGTACTTAATCCTCCGACTGGACTAATCGTATGGTCCATTCGTTTGGATGGTCCATACTCATAGTTCATTCGTGCGAATGGACTTCATTCGTATGGTTAGCCCATACGTATGGTCCATTCGTGCGAATGGGTCACACTTGTTAATTTTCTACCATTTTTACCAATTTACATTTAAACTCTTTTGATTAATTAAATTAACATTATGAGCCTTTGATCATCTCATACATGATCCTTTTATCTTGAAAACACTTTGATCACCTCAGACGTGATCTTTTTAACCACTTTGGTCACCTCAGACGTGACCCTTTTAAAACACTTTGTCACCTCAGACGTGACTAATTTAATCTTTCAAAGCACATATGGTCATCTCAGACATGACCCTTTTAGTGAGTTGATTCCTTCTGATTTTCCTGATGTAGCCCGACACTTGACTCAAATTAAAACTTAAAACAACTAACTAATTTAAGAAGTTAAACTAATTACATAATTAGACATATTTTTGGCTTTTTGTGAGAGATAAATCCAGAGATTGATATCTACGGGATTTGGTTCGGGAGTAGATAGTTTCAACTTAGATTGATCACATCTGGACCAATTCAATTTTTGGAATCATACAGGCAATTCAAATCATTTAGGACTAGTTATTAACCTTTTGATGCTCAAGTTCTCGGTGTTCATCCAGAGTCGTTAGCAACACAAGGAAATCATACTGAAACTCTTAGGTTTTCACATTGATTTGAACCTTTGAGGATGTAGCCACAATGATTGTCAGTATGTTTGTCCACTTAAATCCATACACAGACTTTTGACACAGACTGGTGACTTATTTAGGTTTAATTATTTCAACTAACACTTGTGGATCCCACACTTATATGGTAATCAACATTCCTCAGGAGCTTTTGAGCGGTCTACGGGTATTATTACAAGAAGAGACTATTCTTAGAGCTTTCAAAGAGAAGCCTGTCCTCAGGTCAGTGCCATCGCACAGCAGAGAGGCGGCAAACAACAATGAATTCTAGAATATCTAGGTTATGCTTATCCTCAGGTCAGTGCCATCGCACAGCAGAGAGGCACATAACCTATCTCCTTGTTAGAGCAGCTTATTTTATTTTGCACAAAATGCACCAACAACATAAGTCATTAGCTTTATTGCATTTGTCTTTCAATGTTTTTTCTTGCTTTGCTCTAATTATGGTCATCCGCACACATTTTTGGCGTTTACTTGCTCATTACACCTTATTGGAATATTGTTGATTGTGTTAACCAGTGATAAGATGGAAGCCCACAGTCAGTTGAACAACTTAGTTTTATCTTGAAATCACCAATCCGGTCTATTTGTCTATTGTGTTGAATCTACCAACATATCATATATGGTCTAACAGCCTCTAAGTCTACTCTCTTTGTGTCACCTTAGGAGTTGCCAGTTTTCTATCATTTTTCTTTTTGGTATTGCTTAGATTACACAGATTTATACTTTGAACTTTTGCATCTTTCTAAGACTTAAATTTTAAAGTCCCTCTTGATTTGTTCCTGTGTACTATCATTTTCCAAAGGTATTGAATCGGTATCACAGACACAATCTACCTTATTTCAGCTAGCTACTCCTTCTCCCTCAATTTTATATATATATATATATTATATATATTATATATATATATATATATATATATATATTTTTTAATGTTAACTTGCTGACATATTCTCCCCCTAAAATACTGAAATCATTTCTGGTTTAATTATTTTAGGATTTTAATTAACAGCAAAAATAACATGAGTTAAATAAAAAATAAAATCAAATAGACAGATCAAAATAAATAAATTTAACTAAACGACATCGGACTACACATTTTCATCATCAGGAATTACCTCACTTTTCTTTTTAACGCCGTTGACCTCTAATAAATATTGAAAACGTGGTTTATCAAAGGCTTTAGTATAGAGGTCAGCGCGTTGAAAATCAGTATTAATTTTAACCACATCAATTAAGTTCTTTTCAAAACAATCTCTTATGAAATGGTATTTAATACCGATGTGTTTGGTCTTAGGATGTTGGACCGGATTTTTAGTTACTGCAATTGCAGCGGAGTTATCAACAAAAATAGGAGTAGATGAGAATTTTAAACCGTAATCCCGCATTTGCTGTTGAATCCAGATGATTTGTGAACAGCAACTTGCAGCAGCAACATATTCGGCTTCACAGGTTGACAATGCAACCGATGTCTGCTTCTTACACTGCCAGGTAACTAATCTTCTCCCAAAGAATTGACACCCCGCTGATGTAGACTTGTAGTTCATCTTGCAGCCCCCGTAATCCGAGTCACTATACGCGGTAAGCTCAAAGTCATCATCATGAGGGTACCACAATCCAAGTGTGGGTGTACCCTTCAGATAACGAAAAATCCTCTTGACCCCGATCAGATGGTTGACCTTTGGTTTAGCCTGATATCTTGAACATAGACATGTAGCATACATAATATCAGGTCTTGAGGCAGTGAGATACATGAGGGATCCGATCATTCCTCGGTACATAGTGGCATCTACTAGATCTCCATTATCATCAGGTGCTATATCATGATTCGTAGCAAGTGGAGTCCCAGCAGCAGAAGCATTCTCCATGTCAAAGCGACTGAGAATGTCTCCTACATACTTGGTCTGATGTAGAAAGATTCCATTAGGTGTTTGATCCACCTGTAACCCGAGAAAGAACTTCATCTCCCCCATGGCACTCATCTCAAATTCTTTCTTCATTACTGCTTCAAACTCTTTACATAACTCTTCGTTCTTTGACCCGAAGATTATGTCATCAACATATATCTGTACAAGCAGTAGGTCGCCATCCTTTTCCTTAATAAACAGTGTACAGTCAATTACTCCCCTGCGAAAGCCGTGTTTCACAAGATGAGTTGAGAGTTTCTCATACCAAGCTCGAGGAGCTTGATGAAGCCCATACAAAGCTTTGTCGAGCTTGTAAACTCTATCCCGATGGTAAGGATCTTCAAAACCCTCGGGTTGACTTACATAGACTGTTTCTCTGATTTCCCCATGAAGGAATGCACTCTTTACATCTAATTGGTAGACTTTGATCTTCATGTACGATGCATAGGCAAGGAAGATACGAATAGCTTCCATCCTTGCCACGGGTGCAAACACCTCATTGTAGTCAATTCCCTCGACTTGGCGAAAACCTTGAACCACCAGTCGAGCTTTGTTCCTGATAATGACCCTTGGTCATCCTTCTTGCATTTTAGTACCCATTTAGTGCCAATGACTTTAGCACCTTTAGGTTTATCAACCAATGTCCATACACCTAACTTCTTAAACTGCAGAAGTTCTTCTTGCATGGCACTCACCCACGCCTCATCATTTAGTGCCTCACTGACATATTTTGGCTCAACCTGCGAGACAAAACATCGATAAGCACCATCATGAATGTATCCTTTCTCCATAACCGAGGCGTAATCAGCTGAGTATAACTGATTTCGGGTTTGTACTCCTGATCTGACATCCCCAATAACATTGTCAAGGGGATGATAGACGTTTAGTCGTGATCCTGGAGTAGTAGGAACAGCTACCTCAGAACCAAGATTATGAACATTTGGTTCTGCATCTGAGGTAGTTGGAGTTTGAGGTTCTGAAGTCGAAGGTGCATCACTCGTAGATGCTTGTGGACTTTCAGAAACTGGAACCTGTTCCTCCTGACTGTTCTGGTCATCTGCTTCAGCTTCATCTTCAGAGGAGGAGTCACTGTCGTCGACTACTTCCCCTGACTGAGTAGATGATTCTCCCTGTGTGCTAGTTGGTGTATTCAGAATATCATACATCATCCTAGTAGCTAGCTCATCATCCGAGGGAGAGAGAGGTATGTTGAAGGATTTGAAGAATCCATCATAATCGAAAAGTAGGCAGGTCCTTTGCCTGTAGGAGGCGTGGTATATCTCTGAACGTCGACATTACACCACACTTCTACAAGACCCGTTGAGTTATTGTAAACTCGCTTATTCGGTATGTTGTATCCTAGAAAGATTCCTTCATCTGCCTTCTCGCTGAATTTTCCTTCTTGTGTCTTCTTCAGAAGTGTACACGGCGCGCCAAAGGGTTCAAGATACTCCAAATTCGGTTTGCGTCTTTGTAGTAGCTCATAACATGTCTTTCCGTGGCGTTGACTATTAGGACTCGATTCAGTGTATAACATGCATTTGCTACTGCCTCATTCCAGAATTGGATAGGCAGTTTCGAGTCAGCCAGCATAGTTCGTGCAGTCTCTATCAAGCTTCTATTTTTCCTCTCAGCAACACCATTCATCTGAGGCGTGTATGCTGAAGTGAATTGATGAATAATTCCCTTTTCCTTGCAGTATGCCTCCATCCATTGATTCTTGAATTCTGTCCCGTTGTCTGAGCGTACTTGTCTCACTATTAGCTTGTAGAGGGATTCCAGAGTGGTGACTAATTCCTTGAATGACTCAAATGTTTCTGATTTGGATTTCAGAAACATTACCCAAGTGAACCTTGAGTAGTCATCAGTGACCACAAAACAGTACAAATCGCCTGCAATGCTCCTTGTACTGACTGGACCAAACAGATCCATGTGAAGAAGTTCAAGAGGAAGTTCTATTGAATGAACTTTCTTCTCCTTATGAGACTTCTTTGTCTGTTTGCCTTTCTTGCAAGCTACACAAAAGTCAGGAAGTTGGAAGTTCTTGACATTTACTCCTCTCACTAAATCCTTCTGAATCAAGTGATTCATCTTCCTTTGACTAATGTGTCCCATTCTCCTATGCCAGGAGATTGAGTCCTTCTCAGTAGCTTTAGATAGAAAGCACTGCACCTCATGATCCGTTGGAGCAGCTGTTGACAGATCCAAGACATAAAGATCCTTATATCTTGACGCAGTCATCAGAACTTGGTCCTCTGGAATCATATAGTCTTTCTTCAGCACGTAACACTTCTTGTTGTCGAAGATGACTTTAAATCCTTTATCGCAGATTTGGGAAGCAGAAAGCAAGTTATTCTGAAGTTGTTGAACGTAGTTCACCTTATCAAACTTAACTTTCTGATTTCCCACTTCTCCCTATGCTGTGATGTATCCTCCCTTGTTTCCTGCAAAGGAAACATGCCCTCCTTTTATTTGTTTGACATTTGATAAAAGGGCTCTATTTCCTGTCATGTGCCTGGATGCTCCGCTGTCTATAATCCATGTGTTAGTCTCAGCGCTATACCGAACACCCTGCACATATCAAGTAAATGTATTAGTTTAGGTTAGGAACCCAAGCCTTTACTGTCTTGGGTTTCCCAGAGGCATCACACATCATAAACTCTACCCATTGACCTTTAGAAGGTGAGGGTAACTCAGATTCCTTCTTGTCATTAGTATCAGACACACAGGATGACTTCTCTTTCTATAAGCCAGATTTGTGCAATGCCTGTTTATGATAAACAGTTCTGGCTTACAGGTTGGACTTTAGGTTCACTAGATCTTCTAGGTGGAGTTTGAGAACTCCTCTTAGAAGACCTAGGTCTAGAGTCCTGAAGATCAATCTTCTTCCTAGGTGTTTGATAGAAAGGACAATAGGAAGCAATATGTCCACATTCTCCACAGTTGTAGCACGATCTGCTATCAACTTTATGAGCAGACTTTCGTTGTGGAGAAATGTGTGACACTTTAGGAACATCAATCAGTTTAGGTTTTGACTCTTGCATGTTTGATGTTTTCTCTGGTTTAACAAATTTAACTGTTTTAACCTGTTTAACTTGTTCCACTTTTTGGTTAACTGGTTTTTGACTTGTAGCATGTGAAAAATTTACGTTTGAAGTCTTTTTGGGTTCTGATTTGACTCTGTTTGACCCTGACTTTAATTTAACTTTTTCAAATTCATTTTCCAGATTAACACAAGGCAATTTACTCTTTGCCTTTGAAATGGCCTCCTTTTGTTTCTGTCCAGATTCAGTAGATGAACATGATGTGTCTGGATCAGTAACAAGAGGAGTGGTCACCACATGATCCTTGATTGGGTTGTTGTTTACTGGCTTAGACTTGGCGTTCATCAAGGTTTCAGGTGGTGGTGGAACCACTTTGTAGCCTAATCCCTCCCCATGATTCCTTTCTCTCATTAAGTGTTGAACTATGTGTGAAGAACTAGTCCAACTATGCAGTTTCTGTTTTAAGGAATTAACTTCTACTTCTAGAACTGCCTTTTGCTTCTTAGTGTCCTCTAGGGAGTTTAGATAGTACCTAATATCATTTGCTTGATTAAAGGCAACTACTTCGGTTTCCCTAAGTTGTTTAGTCAATAGGTCTATCTTTTCTTTATAACTATGCTCATTTTGTTTTAGAACTCTATTGGCCTCAGTGCATAGTTGTAAATCTTTTACTAAGTTATCATTGTGATCTAATAACCTAGCAAATTTTTCATCAATGCTATTCCTAAACATATCACAGTTAGAACAAGCATGATTATTAAACATTTGGTCAGTTGTACTTACCTGTGTTGTTTCAGAAGAGTTAGCCATCAACGCAGCATCAGACGTCTCTGGTTCTGGTGATTCTGATTTTTCTGTTTCTGACGTGGAAGTCTCCTCCTTTGGTATGTAACTGACCTCAGCTGCAGTTATTTCTTCACTGTGTGACATAGCTATTTCAACTGCTAAATCACCTTCACTCGCAGAATCATCATCAATATCTTCAACACTGGCAATGTTAGATTCTGGTGAGACAAATCTAAAACTCCAATCCTGTCCTTCATCATCATGCGCAGTCAAGGCTTTTGGGTCCTTGTTTGATGAAGTAGAACTGGAAGCTTGCTTGTCTTGGCGAGTAAAGGATGAGAACGGGTTCCCATTACCCGTCTTCTTTGGCTTGACACATTCCCTCTTAAAGTGCCCTTTCTCTCCACAGTTGAAGCAAGTCACTTTGCTCTTGTCAAAACCAAATGTGGTGTCCTTAGTAGCTATCAAATTTTGTCCTGTCTTCTTAACAAACTTCTTCGCCCTTCGGACAGCGCTAGCTAAGGCCCACATTATATCCATTCTTTCAAGCTCCATTTCATCTACCTGCTCGTAGTCTTCATCTGCCAGATGACAGTTTCCAATCTTCCCAGCCACAAGTCCATCATATGAATGAACTACTGCGGCTAGAAGATCCATATGCTCTCGTGCTACTTCTACGGTCACATTACCGAGGTTCTCGGTCTTCAATTTGGTAGCACTTGCTTCTGATCCAATATAGTGGGTACATGACGACCCTGATGTGTCTGATCCAGAAGGAGAAGCATGTGAAGGACCTGACGAGCTAGACACAAATGCTGTCTGGAGAGGTGCTCCAGATGTCTTAGCTTGAGGCGTGGCATTGTATAAAGCTGGGTTTTGTGTATACGAAGACTTCTGTGCTCTATACTTCATCCTTAGTGCTTCTTCACGCAGCTTGAGAATGAAGTCATTTATATCCAGCTTTACAAGCATTCCATTCTGTCTAAGATTAGACACGAATGAAGCCCACTTATCAGGCAATCCATCTGCGAAGTTGCTTACTTTCTCTTCCATAGTCGTTTCCACTCCATGTGTATGCAACTCGCTCATCAAGTGGTAGAATCTGTCTATGACTTCATCTAAACTCTCGTTACCAATCGATGAGAAGTTATCGAATTCCTTCTTTAACTCCTTTGCCTTGATTGCCTTTAATGATGCATTCCCATCATATCTTTTCTCTAGCTCATCCCACAATTTCTTGGACTGCTTGTTCTCTGAGTACTGGTGGAATATGTCTTTGGGGATCGACTGAGTTATCAATGCATAAACCCTTTTCTCTGCATTATACTTTACTTTCTGTGCGTCGGTCATCCCACTTAACGTTAGCTTAACTCCATCTGCTCCCACCGGTGTACTATAACCAACCTCGATGGCTTCCCACAGATTAGGATCTACTCCATTGAGGTAGATCTCAAAGCGTTGTTTCCAGTGTGGAAACTCATCTAAAGTCAAGAGCTTTGGTGGTTTATTGTGATTACCCACCTCACTCTCAAGCAACAGCAGGTTCTGAATTCTTGAGTCCTTCCCAGCAGTAAAGGCTGACATCTGATCTTCCATGGCTAATAAACTTAGAATCTAATCAAATAAACTTTAACTGATGCGACTGAAGGATGCGAATGGTCTTATCGTGCGTATGAACTCTGCGATTGGTTCAACCGTGCGACTGAACAGGGCGAATGATTCAGTCGTGCGAATGAATCTGGTGCGTATGAGCTATGCGAACGAACGGTTCAGTCGGCCGAATGAGGGTGCGACTAGGTCCAGTCGTGCGAATGAGCACTGCGAATGGAGTCCAGTCGTGCGAATGGATCACTCGTGCGACTGAAGCTGCTGTTTTGCGAAAATTTCTAGGTTTGACGGGTTTCAGCCGTAAAAATTCGAAATTTTGCAAGTCCAAATCGTCTAAGTCCGCAGAAACTGAACTTCGATGAGCAGGGAACGTCCAAGATCACTTTTGATGCTAAAGATTGCGTTTTTCGTGCAAAAACACAAACTTTTATGCAATCTTGATTGAATCAACACGAAATCAAGAGCCAAAGCTCTGATACCACTTGTTAGGACCTGGTATTTGAACGAAATACCGAGTGATTGCGTGTTAAACCAACTCAAATAGTGCGGAATCCTATTTGATTGGCGATCCAATCAGTGAGAACACACGATGAATCAATCAAGAATTGAAATCAACGTCAGAAATCGATTAGGAACCGATCTGATGTGTTCTATGAACTTGGAGAACGATTTGGGAGGCTTCTGGACGGCTAGGGTACGTCTGGAATCGTAATGGGATGAATGCTTACGTTTTTCCACGAATTGGGTCTATTTATAGGTTAGTATTGTTCAATCGTGCGACTGGGCCATAAGTATGGTTCAGTCGTGCGATTGAACCATGCGGTTGATTCATCCGCACGACTGAGTGTTCAGTCGTGCGATTGAGTCAATCTTATGTGTCAATCATACGACTGATCCAGTCTCCTGGTTCAGTCGTACGATTGAGTCAATCGTATGAAGTTATTCATGCGTGTGGTCCATTCGCATGGGCCATTCGCATGAGAACTTCATTAAGTTAAGTTTGAATGTTTTAATTAATATAACATAATGTGCAACCATTCAAACAATCATAAACCCAATCAATTCAATCACGACTCATTAATGAAATATTAAACATCACAAGTAACAAACAATTCATATCATTTCATTAATCGATACTATTACATCATAATCAGACAGACAAGATTTATTACATTACAACTCATGATCTAGGGACATACATGCATCAACAAAGAAGAACCTAAACTGGGTCTCTAGTATCCAAGAAACAACAACTTCAACCTATATGGCTACACTTATAGTGACTATGGCGGTTGCAACATCAACAAGAAATCAACATCAGAAGAATGTCAATTTCTTGGTGGAAGGATCGTCTCATGGCAATGCAAGAAGCAATCCTGTGTCTCAACATCAACTACTGAAGCTGAATACATTGATGCTGCTAGTTGCTATGCTCAGCTGCTGTGGATTTAAAACTAGATGTTAGATAATGGATTCAATTTCATGGAGACTCCTATTCACTTTGACATCAAGAGTGTCATTTCTATTACAGAAAATCCTGTCAAGCACTCCAAGACAAAGCACATTGACATCAGGTATCATTTCATTAGAGATATTCATGAGAAAAATCAGATCAAACTAGTCAATGTTGACTCAAATGAACAATATGTTGATTTGTTCAACAAGGCATTTGATGAACAAAGATTTAAGTATCTTATTACGGCTATTGGGATGATAAACATTGATTAGTCTATCTCATTTGAAAATCTTTTCAAAATGTGTCTTGTCATTGTCAAAACAATCTATGCCCTGTTACAAGAAGGTATTTCTCCAAAATTTGGCTAAGTGTGAGTTCTTCCGAAGAGAAGTTAACCTTAGGAAGATGTCTTATGTATCTTTCGAAGGAAAATTCCTCCAAGGTTAATCTTATCTTTCGAAGACCTTTTAGCCTCGGAAGAGCATTTGATGATATATCAAATCTATTTCCGAAGCTTGAATAGCTTCTTCACTCGGAAGATCTTCTTACTCTTGGAAGTAAATTTCTCTTAGGATGAAATTTACCTTCGGAAGTAAGTTTGGCTTCAGAAGAAGATTACCTTCAGAAAAGCTTTTACACTCGAAAGAATGCTTTACTGTGTAACGAAAATCTTTTGGGCCCAACACTGTAAAAGGTAAAGATTTTATTAATGATGTCGGAATATTTTAAATGGATTTAACCTTACCGCCATTGTCACATCATACCCCAACCTATCATTTCACCTTATCCATCCGCCATTTCAGCTATTTAAATACTTCTGACCTATTCTTTTAATCTTTTTACCACTTTCACAGCCCAAAGTATCCTTCGTCTTCAGTTTTACTCCCAAATCAAACCTCTCTTCCTCTGTAACTTTCCAAAAATGGCACTAAACCCTCAGCACAACCAAGTTGCACTCCTTGACTCTTCCTAGGATTCTGACTTCTCTAAAATCATTCAGTTCCTAACACAATCCACCTACTTCACAGCCCTAATCGTTAACCCCACAATTTACTCGAACAATATGGTAGAGTTCTGGGGAAAATGGAGAAATTGACACAATGAACGATGTCCGGCTTACTAGGTCAAGAGTTTGCGGCCAAGAATTGGTCATATCGGAACAAACCATCAGGGAGAACCTAGAGCTCCAGGATGAGGGTTCTCCTACTTAATTCCCCAAATCAGACTTAGAAGACACATGTAACCAAATGGGATATGGTGGAGACGTGAGTAGGTCACTGTCTACAAGTTCAACTTCTCCTACAATTGGAAGTTCCGGCTTCACATTGTTCTTCACTGCTTGTCAAACAAATCTGGGGGATGGGATAAAATTCCCTATGATCTAGGATGCCTTGTTCATGGGTTGGTAAAGGGTCTCAGATTTAACTACTCAAGATTTATGCTGAACAACCTCGGGGAAACCTTCAAAGGGAAACATTCTACATGTATCCTAGGTTTATACAGCACATCATCAACTGTGAGTTGGATCAGAGTAAGCTTGTCTGTTCAGCTGCTCTTCTTATCCCTCACATGAGGCCGGCCTTCTTCAAGGTGTTAAAGAGAGTGTCCTCCAACTTCTCTGTACTACATATTGCTCTTCTTCCAGGTATAATTGAGCCATAGGCTCCTGGTGACATCCATGTTAACCTCATAGGGGATGAACCCACACCAGTAATAACCACCTCAATACCAACTCTTCCTTCCCATCCCATCAAACTTACATATCAGAGACGCTCCAAGCCAACCCTTGTTCAATCTTCTCTGATTGAACAAGTTCTTCTTGTTCAATCCAAAAAGGCTAAAGTGGAAACATGGGCTCCCACTCAGTCTCAGGTCCCACCATCCTTTATATTTGACCTCAATATAGGTATTGAGTCTCCTCAGTCTCAATCCCATGAGACCCAAACCCAAACCGTAAGCCCTCAGGGAGAGTCACTATACTCCCCTGGTCAGCCAAAAAGGGATAGCCCACTCAAAGGCTCAATGCCACTAGACATTGATCAAGCTCCCGGGTCACTAGGTATAACTTCCATATTCTTCATCGACCTTCTCATAGGTACTGATGAAAAACTTATGTCTATTCAAGGCCATGATGTTGATCCACAACACCTATCTAAAGATCAACTGAGCCTAGAGAGATCTCTGATTTCTAGCCCCCATCAGCAAACCCAAACTAAGGTGAGTCCTACTGGTGTGGAGGGGACTCATGTAGATTCAGCTGCCACTACTGATAGTGCCTCAATGGGTCCTCAGGATAGTGGTAACATCTCTGAGACAGAGTAGAGATGCTTTAGAAGTTTTACACCATGCACTAGAATATATTCTAAGTGTAAAATCTTCCGAAGCTAAGACCAACATCTTTCGAAGACAAAAGTGAAGTCTTCCGGAGCTTCCAAGACAAAGTCTTCCAAAGCAAAGTAGTGAAGACAGATTTCTTTCGAAGACTTTTAAACACATGCTTTATCTGATGTACTTTTCCATAAAGCTGGACCACCTTTCCGCTACAGCTCTGTTCAGTCACCAAGTTACATGAGTTGGTGAAAAGGTCCATGATTTTGGTAACTATACATTGAGGTCTTGAGTCTGTGCTTTCTACTTTATGTACTTATATTCTTTTTGTAATATATTAGGATGTGAGCTATGGCATGTCATAGTCACTAGTCAAAAGGCAATCTGCCTTTTGACTCTACAATTGATTTTGTTGTCTAGTCTTATGTTTCCAGCCGACCTTCTAAGTATGGCCGGCTGTAGGATGTAGTATAAAGTATCTCAGGTCCTTGTAACTTTCTTTATGCTTTGTAATACTTGTAAAACTACTTGAGAGCAATATACAACATTCTTGAAAACCATACACTTGTGTTATTTGCATCTTGTTTTGTCTCATATTTTACTTGTGTTCTTAGTATCATACATATAAGTTCAAGTTCCATATTTGATCTGTTAAGTGTTCTAAAGATCTCTCCTTATTGTGTTGTTGTGTTGTAAGCGACCGGCATTTAAACGGTCCTGCATTTGGTATCAGAGCATTCCAAGCTCTTGATTATAAGATCTCACCATCTTAAGATCCATCACACACACAAAATACTTAACAACTCAAATGGCAGCTATTACTAAGGTTGATATGGAAATTGGAACAATGACAAAGTCTCCACCGATCACTTCTGAAGACTTTGATACTTGGTGTCAAAGAATGGAATACTTTATCAAGTCTTAAGACTCCAGGACGTGGGACTCTGTTGTCTAAGGACCTTACATACCAAGCACCTCTTCAGCTACTGCTGGAGGTGGTATGATCCCAAAGGCTGTGGCTGATTATTCTGATGAAGATAGAAAAAAAATAGAGATTGATCAGAAAGCCATGACAGCCCTTCAAACTGCTCTTCCAAACTTCATTTACTGGGGCTTCAAGAAGTGTAAATCTGCCAAGAAACTATGGGAGGCACTGAATCTAATGTATGAGGGGTCCATTGAAGCCAAGGAGAACAAGAAGGACCTCTTGAAGCAGCAGTTTGAAAACTTCACCTTCAAATACGATGAAACCACGACTCAACAATACTTTAGGTATGTTGAGATCGTGGATACTCTAATGGATGTTGGAGTAACTCTTAAGAATAGGGACATTAGGAAGTTTATGTCCTCTCTTCCTAGACAATGGACATATTATTGTGTTGTTATCAAGAGAACTGAGAACCTTAAGACTCTCACTTTGACAGAGTTGTATGGTATTCTTAGTAGATACCAGATGGAGATGAATATGCAAAATTCATCTGGTAACTCCAGCAATCAACTAAATTCAGCCCTCCATGTGGTTGAAAGGGATAGCATTGAACCACAACATCATCTTATATGCTACCATGACAACTCACAAAAGGGTCCTTTCATCACCTTCCCGGAGACACCAAGAGAAAGCTACACTCAAGGAAGTCCATTCCAAGAGACAAGTTCTTCTCATGCCTTTGTTTCTGCTAATGAAAGCACATGCAACTTTCTCTTCACCCTTGAAGACCTAGACTGTATCCATCCCGATGATCTGGAATATATGGAGATAGTTCAGCAAATGGCTCTTCTCACTTATAGAGCCAAGAAGTTCTACAAGAGGACAGGGAGGAAGTTTCCAAGCAATGCAGCCAGTGGAAAGTTTGGGTTGGACAAAAGCAAAGTGAAGTGTTACAACTGTAACCAAATGGGTCACTTTGCAAGGGAGTGTAAAGCACCAAGGACAAATGGTGGCCAAACATAAGCCAGACCAAACTACATTGAAAGAGCTCCCCAGAATGAGAAGCCAAAGCAGCAAGCTGCAGTTGCTGTTGAAGAAGGAGGCTTTGACTGGAGCTTTCAGGTGGAAGATGCATCTCCAAACCAAGCACTCATGGCAGACCACGATAAAACCAAGGTATTGGAACATCTTTGTACTCCTGAATGTATTGCTAAAGTTAAAAGATACAGGTCCTACAACTTTTAGATGAGATCTGATCTTGAGTCCTTAAATATCTTAAAATCTAATTTTAAAAGAGCTGAAAATGACTATAAACTAAAGATAGAGAACTTAGAGAAAACCATTTCAACTCTTAAACATGAGCACACCAACTACAGCACTTAGATCAAAGACCTCATAACTAAGTTGACTGAATGCCAGGCTGAGCTTGTGATCAGCAAAGCCAGGGCAGAAAAATGTGTTCTTGAAGAAGAGACCTTCAAGAGCATAATATCCTCATCCTTGCATGCAAAAGTTTCTTATCAAAATAAGCAGGGACTGGGATCTAGTGAGATAGCTCCTCCATACATAATCTTGTCAGTACGATCTCCTAGGTGTGAAACTTATGAAGATGAGCTTCCCCTCATAGATCCCATGATTGAAGAGGATGAAGAGGAGATGGTGAAGAATGTCTATGAGGAGAGTGAAGAAGAGCATTCTAAGAAGGGTCACCTTCCCTCTGAGGAGAGTAAAGCTGTTAGGATGACCAAGTCAAGGAGGAAGAGCTTGATCAGGAAGGCCAAGAGAAAGTTAAAGAAGGCTCAAGAGATCAAGGCCTTTTTCAACTCTACACGGAAACAAGTTTTTATTTCTACAGGATTTGAGATGGTTAAGGCTGAAGACACAACTTGAACTCCAATAACAAGAGTTCTAGTTCATGTACAAATCATCCCAGCATCAAGAAGAAGGCTGATCAGTTGTACAGCACTCTGTACAACCTGAACCATCCAGCTCCAAAGATAGTTCCATCCCTACAAGAATTGCCACATCATCTGCAAAGATGAAGATGGAGAAGGAAAATGATCAAGTTCAGCCTCGTTCACAAAAGAAGACTCTTAGAAAGAAGAAAATGGAATGTGTCATGTGTGGGAGTACCTCTCATCTTGCTAAGGATTATTTCTACAATCCAAAGAGTACTGTCCACATGACCAAGAAAGAAACTTCAAAGAGTTTAGAGAAGAAGAACTAAGCTTCAAAAGGAAAGTCTTTTCCCTTCGGAAGCTCCAAAATGAAGATGAAGACAAGTGGAAACTTTCCTTCGGAAGAAAATTTGGTCTCGGAAGAAAGGAATCATTCCAAAGCACTGAAGCCAGCTGCAGTGAAAGCAAGATCTTCCGAAGGTCCAGTCATCAAAACTTCCAAAGTCAACAAAATATTGGAAGTAGAAGGTAAAGTCTAAGCTTCCAAAGGTGGTGGGAAGACAAAAGAAAGACCAAGTGGCTGAAAGTTCTTTATCAACATCAGCAAATGATCCTCAAAACATGAAAATAGGACCAATTACTCTTGCATTGGCTTCAACTTCTTTTGATGAGCCCAAGACCAATAAGGTTTGGGTTTCCAAATGTAACTAGCCATCTCTTTTGTGCAGGAACAACTCAAGACAAACAGAAATGTATGGATCATTGATAGTGGCTGTTCCAAGCACATGACAAACAATAGGTCACTACTCCAAAATTTTGAAAGAATTGATAGAGGACCAGTTGCTTTTGGAGGAGATGCTGGAGGTTACATTACAAGAAGGGGCAGGGTCACAAATGGTAAGCTCAGCATTGAGATGGTAAACTTTGTCAAGGAGCTTGGATACAATCTTTTGAGTGTATCTCAATTTTGTGATTAGAGTCATAACATGCTCTTTACTGAGTATGAGTGCATTGTTCTCATGCCTGGGGTGGTCATTCCTCATGAGCATATCCTGCTCAGAGCCCCCATGTAAGGGAATATGTACAAGATGGATTTGAAAGAAACATCTCCCTCAGGAGAAGTTTCATGCTTTCTATCTAAAGCAAATATTGATGAGTCTTTCCTCTGGCATAAAAGAATGTGCCATGTAAACTTTAAAAACATGAATAAATTTATTAAGAATGATTTGGTAACTGAAATACCAAAGAAAGAGTTTACAAGTGATGACCATTGTGTTGCATGCCTGAAAGGGAAGCAACACAAGGTATCTCACAAGCCAAAGAAAGAAACTCCATCACTACTCCCCTACACTTATTACATATGGATCTCTTTGGCCCTACAAGACAATATAGTGCTCCCAGGACTCCTTAGCAAAATGGTGTTGCTGAGGGAAGAAACAGGACACTAATTGAAGCTGCAAGAACTATGTTGTCTAACTCTAAATATCCCATCACCTTCTGGGTAGAGGCAGTGAACACTGCCTACTATGTGCAAAACAGAGTTTTAGTATTAAAGACACATGGTAAGACTCCTTATGAAGTTTGACACAAGACGAAACCTTTCATTGGTTTTCTCAGGTCATTTTGATGTCCATGCACCATCTTGAATACCAAAGATCAAATTACCAAGTTTGTTGAGAAATCAGATGATGGACATTTTGTTGGATACTTTTCCCAAGCCAATGCTTATAGAGTATACAATCTTAGAACCAGAGTAGTTGAGGAATCAGCCAATGTGACTTTCAATGAGCACACTCCCAGTGTGAAAGATTCTGGTCCTGATTGGCTATTTGATCTTGATTTAGTTATTAATTGTTTTAATAAATCTTGTGAGCATGTTTCAGGATCCATAGATATACTACCTACAGGTGATCTGACCCAAGATTAAAGTTGAGATGACCTTCAAGTTACACAACTTCAGCTCCTGTTGTAACTAACACTGCAAATGGAGTTTCTACCAGCACATCAATGACAAATCCTGCTAATACTTCTGGGGTGCCTTCGAATTCCAGCTTAGAGGCATAACACTCAGATGAAGGAGCCTCAAATGTAGGAGGAAATGGTGGTGGTGAAAGTGATCAAGAATTTCTTGATGCTGACAACCACTCTATTGAAGACAACATCAATGATGTCATACATTCATTGGATCAACTCAATCTTGATAAGTGTGCTGATGTGAGGGTGAATCCTTAATGCCATATCAAAATTTCTCTAATTTAGATCTGTCTAAACAACTTGTTGTGATCCCTCAACTAAGGATCCACAAGTCTCATCCTACCAAAAACACCATTGGAGATGTTGATTTAGGGGTAAGAACAAGATGACAAACCCATGATGCAAATGTTTGTCTTCACTCTTGTTTTCTGTCCCAGATAGAGCCTAAGAAGATTGATGAGGCTTTAAAAGATGGAAGTTGGGTTGAAGCTATATAGGAGGAGTTGCTTCAATTCAAAAGGCAAAAGGTTTGGAACCTATGTCCTCTTCCTCAAGGGAAGACTACTGTAGTAACAAAATAGGTGTTCAAGAAAAAAAAGGATGATAGAGGACTTGTCATCAAGAATAAGGCAAGACTAATTGTTCAAGGATACACTCTAGAATAAGGAATTGACTACATAGATTTATTTGCTCCTGTAGCAAGACTGGAAGCTGTCAGGATATTCCTAGGTTTTGCTGCAATCCAAGAATTTCAAGGTCTACCAGCTTGATGTCAAGTGTGCTTTTCTCTATGGGGTGATTGATGAAGAGGTGTACGTCAGACAACCACCAGGGTTTACAGATCCTGATCATCCTGATTATGTATGCAGGCTTGATAAGGCTCATTATGGGTTGCACCAAGTACCAAGGAAGTGGTATGAGACTCTATCTCAGTATCTTTGTCAGCATGGCCACAAAAGGGGTACTATAGATGGAACTCTCTTCACCAAAGGAACAAGAAATGACATAATGCTAGTTCAAATGTATGTAGATGACATTATCTTGGGGTCAACTAATCCAAAGCTCTTTAAAGACTTTAAGAAGCTGATGAAGGATAGATTTGAAATGAGTGCCATGAGGAACTCAATTTCTTTCTAGGAATTCAAGTGAAGCATGTTGACAATGACATCTTCATAAGTCAGTCAAAGTATGTACAATACATACTTAAAAGATTCAACATGACTGATTGTAAGGTTGCTAAGACACCCATAGCCAGAAACCACTTCCTTGGACCTGATCTTGAGGGGGAGTGTGTGGATAAACATCTGTAAAGGGCTATGATAGGGTCTCTTATGTACCTCAAAGCTAGCAAGCCTGATATCATGTTTGCCACATGTATTTGTGCAAGATATCAAGCTAACCCCAAGATGTCACACCTAGTCACTGTCAAGAGAATTTTAAGATATCTCAAAGGTGCTCCAACACTTGGCCTTTGGTATCCAAAGAATTCTGACTTCAATCTGTATGTATATACAGATAGTGACTATGGTGGCTGCAACATGACTGCAAAGTCTACATCAGGGGGATGTCAATTTCTTGGTGGAAGGATAGTCTCTTGGCAATGCAAGAAACAATCATGTGTGTCTACATCAACTGTTGAAGCTGAATACATTGTTGTTGCAAGCTGTTGCGCTCAAGTGCTTTTGATTTAGAATCAGATGCTGGACTATGGATTCAACTTTAAGGAGACTATCATTCACATAGACAACAACAGTGCTATCTCAATCACAGAGAATCTTGTGCAGCACTGGAGGACAAAGTACATCAATATCAGGTAGCATTTAATAAGAGATAACTTTGAAAAGGGATTAATCAAACTAGTCAAAGTTAACACAAATGAACAATATGCTGATCTGTTCACCAAAGCTTTTGATGAGTAGAGATTTAAATATCTTGTATCAGCTATTGAGATGATTAACTTTAAGTAGCTTTTTTCTTAAAACTTAATCATATTATTTCTAAAATCTGTGTGTCCTAAGTTATCTATTTTATCACCTTCATAAGCCCTTGTTTACTATGGAAGAAAAATCTTTTTGAAAGACATTCCTTATATTTTTGAAAATTTTGATCTTTTTATCCTTTGGAAGATTTGAAATTACCTTCAAAAGAAACTTATGTCTTAGAAAACAAATAACTATTTCAGTAGATTTAGCTTCGGAAGAAATTTTCTAAATATATTCTGAAGCTTCAATTTAACTTAAGTACTTATATGTTTTCAAAGAACAATTTTCTTCCGAAAGAAATTTACTCTCAGAAGTTTTATTCTTCCTCGAATAGAATCTCTGAGTATTAAATCTCTTCCAAAGCAAAATTCTCAAAACTCTTTGGAATATCTTCCGAAGTCATTTTGCCTTCGGAAGCTTTTCATCAAAACTTCTGAAGCTAAAATACCTTCGGAAGCTTTTTCGACTTCCAAGAAAACTACTTTTGGGCAAAAATAAACTACTTTTCAGAGGTGGGACTGACATCCGGATTTCAAAGTTTATCCTCTTTCATTAACTTTGTCTTAAATCCATTTCATACATATACCCAACGGTTCCCCCCTTTCACTATCTTCTTCATCTGAACTATTCACTAAACCTAAATTCACCCAAACCACCTTTGTTCCTCACTTTTGTCATCCTTAAGCTTTCAGAAATGGCCAAGCTAAACCACAGAAACAACCCTGATATCTCCATGCAACTTCCCAGGCAGCACAATCAAGTTGCTCTGTTGAACTCTGAGAAAGATGATAGTTTCTCAGAGGTTTGCCATTTTCTGGCTCTAGCCAACTATTTCACCTCCCTAACCATTGATCCTACTCTCTATGAGGATCATCTGCTTGAATTCTGGAAGCTCTATCAAGAGGTCATCATGGATGGGGAGAAGGCACTGTCAGCCATAGTGCAGGGGAGGACAATCTTCATCACTCAAGCCATCATCAACACTCATCTTCAGCTGGGTGATGAAGAAGGTGAGTTGTCCCTTCCAAACGAAGCAGTCAATCATTCCTTTGAGCAGATGAGCTATGAGGGAGATTTCTCTGTAAAGACCTTCAAGAAAGGGAAGGTCTCATCCCAGTGGAAGTACCTGCTTCATGTGGTCATCTATAGCTTGTCCAATAAGCATGGTGGGTGGGACCAGATTCCTGAGGATCTCTCCTTCATAGTGCATGGAATGATTCAAGGGGTCAAGTTCAGGTACTCTCAGTTTGTATATCAAATTTACTTGCAAACTTGGAATCCTTAGAGTATTACATGTTTCCTAGATGTGTTCAATACATTCTCAACTGTGAACTAGGCTCACAGTTGAGGGAAATAGGTAATATTCTTAGATTGGACGGATGAAGTCCGTCATCTTTAAAATCATGAAGAAGCCAACTGTTGGTTTCTCTGGGGTAGAAACAGCCATTGTCCCCCAAAATGTTAGAGCTCATTGCTCAAGGTGACAACCTAGCAACACAAGCTAGTGTTGAACCCACACCTTCTACATCACAACCACCCAAACAGCCTCAAATCACCCTCACCTACCAAAGAAAATCCAAACTAACCCCTGCTAAAGCTATTGAGCTTGTGTAGGCCCCCATATACTCACTCATACAGAAGGAAGTGGACACTAGAGCTCCCACTTCTCTTGAGGAGCAAACCACTCCCATCTCTTCAAAAATCAGTGCAGCGGTTCCTCATGCTCAACCTGATGAGCTCATTAGCCCCTCAGCCTTAAGCCTTCACTCTGAGTCTCAACACTCAAGTGAACAACCTTCAGGGGACAGTTACCATCCCTAGCCTTTAGATCTAAACCAACCTATTCCCAACCTAGAATTCTATACTGATGAAGACATAGGATTTAGTGAGTACCATGAGTCTCTCTACTCCTCCCCTACTCAAAGAGAGATGAGTGCTCCTGAGTCTCTTATGTCTAGCCCACATCAGTCACCCATTACTAAGGTGGACCTCCCAGAACCTGTTCAGGAGATCCATATGGAAGAGGCTCTCACTTTTGAAAGTGATTACATCATTAAGACCTCAACCATAGAAACTCAACCCATTGACACTTCAACTGAGGCTGTCAGTGAGCAGAGAAAATCCACCAGCCAAGAACATGAAGCTGGTGGTGAGAGTGAGGACTTTGGTCCAATTCTCTTATCCCCCCATGATTCTTCTGATGAAGATGATGGGAATTTGAGACTAAAGGTGCAAAAGCTGTCACAAACATGCACCTACCTAGTCTCTAAGGTTAGTCACCTTGAATCTCAGGTGACTACCCTATAAAATAGGGTCAATGATCAGCAAGAACCTGTGGATATGATTGACCTAACTCCTAGCTCAGGAAAAAACTAGCTGGGAGACCTTTAAGGAGAGCTCATCTAGGAACACAAGAACCCTTGGGTATGATTGACCTAACTCCTAGCTCACCTATGCAAAAGGGTGATGCTACCATAAAGGGGGAGAAAGTCATTGCAATCATAGAACCTAGGAGTTCTTCAGGGAGTATGGACATTAAGAACTCACCATCTTCACTTGCAATTGTGCATACTCAGCAAATTCCTCAAGTTCACATTGATGTGGACTCTCTAGACTCTCTCATTCGGAGTCTCTTTGAGGAAGGTATTCCAAGGGCTATGCCATCTCCACCCCAAAGGAACTTCAAACTGTATACTTGGGTGGAGGTATGATGCTGACAGAAGAGTCCTCATTTTTCAAAGAATTCAAGGGCAGCATGAAGTCTTTAGCTTTCAAACCTTGAACTACTATGAAGGTCTTGACCTGATCAACATGCCACTTGTCAATCCAAGCCAATCTAGGCAAGCTGGCAAGAGGCTCAAAGGATTCAAGACAGGATTACTGAAGAGTTTAGCCTAAGAAGAAAACAAAGGCAATCAGGTAATGTCATTGGTCAACTGGATGTTGAGGCAGACCTTGAAATTAGCTTCAAACGGAAAACCTTGATTGAAGGCCCAGTTATAGAGCCTGAGAGCCATGTCACACCTACAACTACTTCAACAATTCATTCCCTCAGTGAAACACCTGCTGGTGAAGGTGTATCACAGTCTCTCTCTGACTAGAGCTTGGATGCCATACCAAGCAATGAAGGCCAAAGCTCTCCCCACCTTGTGTCACAAAGGTCTGTGGGTGACAAAGTTTTGGATCTAGAAAGGCTGTTGCAACCAAAAACAAGTCACTTAGAAGATTTTGAGTACAACATACAAAGGACTTCCGAAGCTAAGTATGGAACTTCCGAAGGAAGAAGGAGCTCTTCCGAAGACTAAGTGTAAAACACACTTCCGAAGGAAAACTCGAACTTCCGAAGACAAAGAACCTACTTCCAAAGATCAAGACTTAGAGACAAAGATCTGAAGTCAACTTCCGAAGTACAAGAAGTCCTCAAAGCCTCAGAAGCATAGAAGCATCTTCCGAAGTATAAGTGCTTCGGAAGAACTTGTTCTTCCGAAGCCAGTTAACCTTCGGAAAACACTTCTATTATCCAGTGGACATAAGTATGGCCTCTCTGACACTCCGCTGCAAATCTCTGAGATACTGCATGGCGTTTTCTCAAAAGCCATGTAGTTGACCATACTTTAATCCACTGTTTACCTTTTTATGTTAAGTACAGTTGTCATCTTTAGTTGGTGACAAAAGGTAAGTCATGGACATGTCATGACTACCATATCTTAGATAATACTTTATCTAAGATACCTTAACTATAGCATTGTAGTATATGCTTTAGTCTTAGGTTTCCAGCTGGTATCAAGTATAACTGGCTGTAGGATCTAGTATATATAGTTTCTCATTGTAACTCTTGTTGTATGCTTGTAAGTGTCTTGTAATCTTGAGTTGAGAAGTAATATATACAAGTACCTTGAAAATATATTTCTGCTTGTTCCTTTGATTACTTATTATATTATTATCAACTCTTGTAAAAGGCATTGCTTCATCTGATTTGAGTGTTATTATAAGTGAGTTTGAGAGAAACACAAGTGTTTAAGTGACAAACCCGATCCTGCAGTTGGTATCAGAGCTTTTTAGGCTCTTGATTGTGAGATCTTACCATCCTAATCAACTAGTTTTTCACTCCTCCTTATACCTCACTTAAAATGGCCCTCAACAAATCTGAAGTTGAGATGGGAACGATGACCAAAGCTCCCATCATCGCCCCTGAAAACTTCAGGTCTTGGAGCAGAAGAATGGAAGGCTTCATCAGGTACCAGGATAGCAAGATGTGGCAATCCATCAATGGACCGTATAAACCAAAAGTAGCTGGTGGAAACGGTGCCATGATTGAGAAAGTCGTTGAAGATTATTCTGATGAAGACAGGAAGAAGCTTGACATAGACAGCAAAGCTATGACTGTTCTTATGACTGCAATCCCAAACTCCATCATGGTGGGATTTGAGCATTGTAAGTCTGCCAAAGAACTCTTTGATGCTCTTGCTCAAATGTACTCAAGCTCGAATGATTCAAAGAAGGACTCACTGAAGCAGCAGTTTGAGAACTTCACCTATGTTGCTGGAGAGACTCTTAGCCAGCAATATTTCAGGTACATGGATCTCATCTCTTCCCTTCAATCTGTGGGAATCACTCATGAACTCAGAGACCTTACTAGAAAGTTTATGAGTGCTCTACCCAATGAGTGGACATTCTACTGTGTCTCTAACAAGAGAACAGAGAATCTGAAACACTCACCATGACCGAACTCTATGGGATCCTTGACGGATACCGTTTGGAAATGGAAAGCAAGAGGGGTCACCAGACAAGCAGACCCTTGAGTCTTCCTGCTAGCAACGCTTTAATGGTTGCTGAAGGCTCAAGCATCTCCCAGTCTCAACAGTACCTGACCTACACCCAGCAGCCATCTTGTTCCTCTGGGCCTTACATCACATTTCCTGAGACTCCAAGGTCTCAACAAGCTCAGCAAAGCTTCTTTCAGAGAGCTGTGCATTTGTCTCAGGGAGTGGGCACTCAAATGACTATCAATACTGCTTTGATGATCTAGAGTGTTTTACCCCGGATGACATAGAGTATGTGGACATAGTCCAACAAATGGCTCTTCTAACCTACAGAGCGAAGAAGTTCTTTAAAAGAACTGGAAGGCAATTCCCTCAGAACCCAATCACCAGCAAATTTGGGTTTGACAAAAGCAAGGCCAAATGTTACAACTGTAACCAACTTGGTCATTTTGCAAGGGAATGCAAGGCTCCCAAGTCCAACCCGGGAACCTCACAGGCCTCCACACATCCTTCTACACCAAAGCCCACCGGAAAGTCAACAGAAACTACAGCAATGGCTCAAGAAGTTGACTGGAGCTTCATGGTTCAGGATGTGACTCCTGCTCAAGCACTCATGGCAGGAACAGATGAAAACAAGGTATATGAACATCTCTGTACCCCTGCTTGTATTGCTAAGGTTAAACTGTATCAGGACTACAATATGGAAATTAAATCTGATATTGAGTCTTTAAATGTTTTAAAATCTGACTTTAAAAGGGTTGAATCTGACTACCAAAGAAAAATTGAGGAGTTAGAGAAAACTGTGTCCCTCTTAAAACATGAACATACAAACTACAAGACTCAAATCAAGGATTTAATATCCAAATCGACTGAGGCTCAAGCCCAGCTTGTCACTACTGAGGCTCAAGCCAAGAAGTTTGCTATTTCCAAGCAAAACTTCCAAGCCATTCTTGCATCATCCACTCACTCAAAACTTTGTTATCAAAACAAAGGTGGGTTGGGAACCAATAAAATTGCTCCACCACACTCTTATGAGTCTGTAAGACAACCAAGATGTGGTACTGAAGAGCAAGAGGTTCCATCTGTTGACCCACCTTCTCAAGATTTAAAGAATGATGCAACTATGAAGACCATGACCATCACAGGGAAGGAACAGGTAATTGTGCCCTCCCCAGCCAATGATGATCAAACCCTGACCAGCAAAGCCAGAAGAAGCAGGGCTAAGGCAGCCAGAAAAACTGCCAAGAAAGTGGCTGAATCCAAGCTAAAGATAGACCCAAAGCAAAAGGGTGTATTTATATCAGCTGGATTCCAGGTGGTTGGACCTTCTGATTCAGGAAAAGAGTACAGTACCAGTACTCCTATCCTACCAAAGGATCAGAAGTTAAAGGGAAAGGTTGCTGATGAGGAGAAAAAGAACAAGAAACATCAATCCTCTCATTCCCAGAAAGTTAACATTGCATGCATAATGTGTGGTCTGCAAAACCACATCGCTAAAGATTGTTACTACAATCCTGCTAGCACACATTATGCAAATAATGTTAAAAGAGAAGGAGTCAGGGAAGGTTTCACATTCGGACCATATCAAATGGTTCAAGTAATGAAAAAGGGAAAGCTTGTTTCCGAAGCAAGGCTTCTCTCGGAAGAAAACTCTTCTTCCGAAAGGAAAAAGGCTTCGGAAGTTAAAGCTGCAAAGACTCAGAAAAACAAAAGAGTCCCCTTGAAACCATCCCAGAAGAAGACTGCTTCGGAAGAAAAGGTGGTGAAGGTCTCTTCCAAAAAGAAAGAAGCTTCGGAAGAAAGCCAAGCTACAAAAGCTTCAACAAGCTCATCTTCTATGATCAACCAAGGGATGGAATGGAAGATCAAGGAAGATGCTGGAGCCCAAACCTCTTCTTCAAATACATCCATTGAACCCCCATGCATAAACTTTGGTTCAATTATGTCACTATCTTTGGAAGAACCCAAGACCAATAAGGCTTGGGTTTCCAATCAAAACTAATTATCTCACCTTATGTGTAGGGACATCCATATGACAAGAATAACAACATTTGGATTGTAGATAGTGGATGCTCCAGACACATGACAGGGAACAGATCTCTCCTTCAACAATTTCAACATTATGATGGAGGTCCTGTCCAGGTTGGAGGTGAGGCCGGAGGATATATTTCTGGCAAAGGGAGTATATCCAATGGAAAGTTAAAAGTTGACAAAGTTAATTTTGTCAAACAGCTTGAACACAATCTGTTAAGTGTTTCTCAATTCTGTGATCAAAAGCATCAAATGCTTTTCACAGAACATGAGTGCATTATCCTCAAACCCGGGATGACAATTCCTCAGGAATTGGTGCTTCTTAGATCTCCCAGGAAAGGGGATATCTACAAGCTTGATATGAACAATGCTTCCCCAATGGGAGAAGTATCATGCTTTCTTTCCAAAGCTGATGGTGATGAGTCAACACTATGGCATAAACGAATGTGTCATGTCAATTTTAGGACAATGAATAAATTGGCTAAAAACAACTTGGTACATGGTTTGTCTAAAAAGGAATTTTTCTGCAAAGATAACCGTGTTGCTTGCCTGAAAGGGAAACAACACAGGTCTTCTCATAAATCCAAAGTTGTTAACTCTATCACCACTCCATTACACTTATTGCACATGGATCTATTTGGTCCCACAAGTATAATGAGCATTGGAAGGAAATCATATTGCCTTGTGGTTGTTGATGATTTTACTAGATTTACATGGGTATTCTTTTTAAGAACTAAAGATGAAACTGCTGAAACTTTAAAAACTTTTATTCTTAAAATAGAAAATCAAGTTGATCACAAGGTTAAAATAATTAGAAGTGATCAAGGGACTGAGTTTAAGAACTTTGTTCTTGACTCATTTTGTAACTCAAAAGGGATTGCCAGACAATATAGTGCTCCTAGAACTCCTCAACAAAATGGTGTTGCTGAGAGGAGAAATAGGACACTTATTGAGGCTGCTCGGACTATGTTAGCTGATTAAAAGCTACCCTAACATTCTGGGCAGAGGCAGTCAGCACTGTATGCTATGTGCAGAACAGAGTTCTTGTAGTAAAGCCACATGGAAAAACCCCTTATGAGTTATGGAACAAGAGGCCACCGTTCATTGGCTTTCTAAGGTCCTTTGGCAGCAGGTGTACCATACTTAACATAAAAGACAATTTGGCAAAATTTGCTGAAAATTCAGATGATGCTATCTTTGTTGGATATTCCTCCTACTCTAAAGCTTACAGAGTTTATAATATTAAAAACCAACAATTTGAGGAATTTCTAACATTGTAGTTAATGAGCACACTCCTTGTGTTAGGGGGAATGGCCCTGATCATATCTTTGATTGAGAATTGTTTCCAAACTATTCTAAACCATCTTGTGAGAATGTTTCAGCTGGAACAGGTGCTCAAAGTAATTCTGATGAAGATCAACTGTTTGAGCTTCCCAGACCTATTCCAAGTTCTCCAAGAGCTATAACAAATCAAGTTCCCACTATTGAAAGATCTGACAGCATAACCATTTCAAGAGATAGTGGCACTTCAACAAGGGATTCACCTGCTGATTTTCAAATCTCTTCAGGTGATCCTGCAAAACACCAAGCTGATGGAAGCACCATCTTGAAGGAACAGGCAACTGTTAATGATGTTTCACAGCAAAGAAATGATGATGTTTCTCTTTCATTCAATCAGTCCTCATTGAATAAGCTTGAAACAACAGCTGGACAAAGTATTCAAGCTCCTGAGCAAAATATGTCCAACTTGGACTTATCTTTGCAACTGGAGGTGATTCTAAGACTCAGAATTCATAATACTCATCCAGCTGAAAACATCATAGGGGAAGTCTCTGAGGGTGTGAGAACAAGAGGACAGACTCATAATGGGAATGTCTGCTTGTACTCATGCTTCTTATCCCAAATGGAACCCAAGAAGGTGGAAGATGCCTTGAAAGATAGTAGCTGGGTTGAATCAATGCAAGAGGAGCTGCTTCAATTCAAAAGACAAAAGGTTTGGAACCTATGTCCGCTACCATCTGGTCAAGTACCTATAGGCACCAAATGGGTATTCAGGAACAAAAGAGATGATAGAGGCTTGATTATCAAGAACAAGGCAAGACTGGTGGTTCAAGGATACACTCAAGAGGAAGGAATCGATTATACTGATGTCTTTGCACCTGTGGCAAGAGTTGAGGCAGTTAGGATCTTCCTTGCTTATGTTGCATCCAAGAATTTCACTGTCTACCAGCTTGATGTCAAGTGTGCCTTTCTATATGGGGATATAGATAGGGAAGTCTATGTATGCCAGCCTCCAGGATTTGAAGACCCACAACATCCAAACTATGTGTGCAAGTTGGATAAAGCTCTATATGGGCTGCACCAAGCACCTAGGCTGTGGTATGAGATATTGTCTTAATTTCTCCTGAAGAATTGTTATACTAGAGGTACCATTGATAAGACTCTCTTCATAAGTAAGTCTGGGAAAGACATTTTGCTTGTTCAAGTCTATGTTGATGATATCATATTTGGTTCCTCAAATGACCAAATGTGCAAAGACTTTGAGAGCATTATGAAGAAGAAGTTCGAGATGAGTTCCATGGGAAAAATGGACTTTTTTCTTGGAATTCAGGTAAAGCAATTGAAGGAAGGGTTCTTCATCAATCAATCTAAGTATGTCAATGATATCTTAGAGCGATTTGATATGAAGGATTGTAAAGCAGCAAAGACACCTATACCCAGAAACCATGATCTCTGCCCTGATTCTGAGGGGGAGGATACTGATCAACATCAGTATAGAGCAATCATTGGTTCTCTGATGTATCACACAGCCAGTAGACCTGATATCATGTTTGCAACTTGCATTTGTGCAAGATATCAGGCTACTCCAAAGGTGTCTCACCTAATTGCTGCCAAGAGAATCCTCAGATACCTCAAAGGAGCACCTAAACTAGGTCTCTGGTATCCAAGAAATAGTGATTTTAATCTCTATGGTTACTCTGACAGCGATTATGGTGGCTGCAACATCAACAAGAAATCAAAATCAGGTGGATGTCAATTTCTTGATGGAAGGATCATCTCATGGCAATGCAAAAAAGCAATCCTGTGTCTCTATATCAACTGCTGAAGCTGAATACATTGCTGCTGCTAGTTGCTGTGCTCAGCTGCTGTGGATTCAAAACCAGATGATAGACTATGGATTCAACTTCATGAGCACTCCTATCCACATTGACAACAACAGTGCTATATCCATTACTGAAAATCCAGTGAAGCACTCCAAGACAAAGCACATTGATATCAGATATCATTTCATTAGAGATATTCATGAGAAAAATCTTATCAAACTAATCAAAGTTGATTCAAATGAACAATATGCTGATTTGTTCACCAAAGCATTTGATGAACAGAGATTTAAATATCTCATTACAGCTATTGGGATGATAAACATTGATTAGTTAATCTCATCTGAAAACCTTTTAATGTGTAAAGTCTTATGTCAATCTAAGCCCTGTTACAAAAGATCTTTTCTTAAATTTTATCTAAGTATAAATTCTTCCGAAGAGAAATTAACCCTCGGAAGATATCTTGCATATCTTTCGAAGCAAATTTCTCCCAGGATGATTTTCTTCTCGGAAGAGTGTTAAGTCTCGGAAGAAGCGATTGAGTTGATCTCAGATCTACTTCTGAAGCATTTAACACTGTTAGGACCTTGTATTTGAACGAAATACCTAGTGATTAGCGTGTTAACCAAATCAAATAGTGCGGAATCCTATTTGATTGGCGATCCAATCAGTGAGAACACACGAAGAATCAATCAAGGATTGAATCTAACGTTAGAAGTCGATTAGGAATCGATCTAATGTGTTTTGTGAACTTGGAGAACGATTTGGGAGGTCTCTGGACGGCTAGGGTACGTCTGGAATCGTAATAGTATGAATGCTTTTGTTTTTCCATGAATTGGGTCTATTTATAGGTTAGTGTTGTTCAATCGTGTGACTGGGCCATAAGTATGGTTCAGTCGTGCGATTGAACCATGCGGTTGATTCATCCGCACGACTGAGTGTTCAGTCGTGCGACTGAGCCAATCTTATGTGTCAATCATACGACTGATCCAGTCTCCTGGTTCAGTCGTGCGATTGAGTCAATCGTATGAAGTTATTCATGCGTATGGTCCATTCGCATGGGCCATTCGCATGAGAACTTCATTAAGTTAAGTTTGAATGTTTTAATTAGTATAACATTATGTGTAACCATTCAAACAATCATAAACCCAATTAATTCAATCACATCTCATTAATGAAATATTAGACATTTCAAATCACAACCAATCCATATCATTTCATTAATCATTACATATTACATCATAATCAGACAGACAAGATCTATTACATTACAAATCATGATCTAGGGACATACATGCATCAACAAACTCCCCCTTGGACCTAGATCTATCTAATCTCTTGTCTTCTGCATAACCTCCTTGTACTTCTTGTACTTCTCCTCTTTGGTGACTCCTGCGTGAATCTCAAACGCAAAGCAGAGTCGTATAACGTTTTGGAACTGGAGGGCTTGTATAATATCTTGCGTGTCATAGAACAGTGGCCACTTGTATAATGTATAGACATCATTAGCCGACAAGTTAGTTAGCCACATCGGGTCGAATACCCTGATTGTATCCATTTGTCCCTCTCTGCTTAGGACTATGACCGCTTCAGCTGCTCTCCAATCATAGTACCACCATTTGAAGTGTGGAGTGAAGTCCTGTGGCATTTCCCTGAGTGGGATTCTCGACATTGTGCACGGAGGACTCCACTTCAACACAATCTTGGGCTTGCCAGTAATGGCATCAACCTCAGATCTTCTTATGTACCTAGTAGGCTGTTGGGGTTTGAAGTTAACCCATCTGGTGTGGTACTCCTTCTTAAGGGCAGCCTCGAACCAGCCTGACATCTTCCTCGGGTCAGCATACAAAAGCTTTAGCTTAGCCAGCTGGTTGAGCTCAAAACCAGGTAGAGTCTTCAGATCATGTGGAAATCTGAAGTACTCTATGCCCTGTTCTCTCTTAACTGCATACGCATTAAGATCATCAAAATAAGCCCATGCTATAATCCTGCCTGACACCTTGTGGTGTTTCTTGACTCTGTAGAGCTTGGTGTAGGCATCTTTCTTTGGTGCAGCACGTTGGGCTCTCACTTCTTCAAAACATGCAGCCCACTCAGCCTTTCGAATGTCAACATCATCATTTGAGGCTTGGGCTGTTCCTTCTGCCTTCTCAGTTTCCTACTCCATCTTGTTCAGTACCTCAAAAGTATCACTAACGAGGGACTCACCCAGATTGGGGACCACATTACCCTCGTTGTCAGCATACTGAGGGTACTCCTTTGCAGTGATATCTTCGACCTTGACCTCATCAACATCATTGAGCTCTTCATCACTAGTCGAATCAACTGTTGGAGCATCTTTGACTATTTCATCCGGATTGAGCCTGAACATCTCTGCGAGTTGCTCGTTAGATAGGTCATGAATTATTTCCCCTTCTTTAGGGGTATAACTCACAGACCTTCTTACAATCCTTTGCAGATCAAGAATCATGGTTAGTTGAGTCTTGACCTGTTGGAGGGGAGCAATATCAAACTCATCTCTTTGAAAATTTGCATCTGTTTGATTTAAACATTCAACACATCAATCATTAGTAAGTAATCAAACAGAAGTACATTAACTTAATATATAAACATTCAAAACATTGTTTTCAGTACATGATTCAAACACAAAAATAAATAAATACATAAAACATCTAGTCTGTACTTTTATCTTGAATCAAGGTCTCATCGCTCGGAGGAGCAGAGGTGGTAGCTGACTGGTCCTGTCGATTCTTCGATCTTCTTTCTTGACCTGAAGCAGAGGCCGATGCAGCCGCATCCCCTCCTTCTGCTTTGTCATCATCATCCTTTCCCTCTGTCCTTTCTTCGTCTGTTTCCTCCTCATCCTCAGTATCCTCCTCATCCTCATCATCATCTTCATCCTCGTCATCACCATCTCCATCATCTCCATCCCCTTCCTTTATCTTTAAGGGCTCATCCTTTGATCCCTTTAACCGCAGCATGATGGTCTTGTTGGTAGTCTCCAACTCCTCTATACGTTTGGCTGATTGGGCATGCTGCTCCTGGAGTTGGGACATCTCAACTCTCTGTGCATCCATCATCTGGGTCTGCTGCTCTATAACCCGAGCCTGCTCTGCCATCTGTTGAGACTGGGCAGCAGTCAGGTCGGTAAGCTGGCGTATCTGTGCAGCTTTCTCCTCGTCGGCAGCTAGCAAGCGCATCACCATACGGTTTAGCGCTGACAGCTGTTCCTCTACCCCGATTGGAGGTAGAGGTGATCCATACATGTGCGAGGACTGGGCTGACGGTCCTGCATGATGTGAGGTGGTGGTGGTGGCTGTGGTGAATATGGGTCGCTAAAATGGTGGAGGTGATGTGGGTGTAAATGGTATGGTGGTGGATGGGAAATGTACACTGGTGGTAGGTATGGTGGTGGCTGTGGTAGCAGTGGTGGATGTGGTGATGGATGGTATATCAGTGGAGGTGGTAGTGGTGGCTGTGGTGGTGGAAGTAGAGGCTACAGTAGTAATGAAGGTCACTCGACGCTTCTTCTTCTTTAGTCCATGGGGCTGAGCCATCCTCTTCGTCCTTGTCCCTGTGGAAGTGGATGCTCCCCCTGCAGCTCTGCCTGCTGAACCCGGAGCATAACTCGGGTCAGTCTCTGTCTCTCTGGAGTCTCTAGGGTGTTCACCAACCACCCGTAGCCCGTGTTCTGTGGGAACAACCTTGCTTCCCACAGTTCTCGTGAGGGGCTCCTCATCAGACTCCTCCTCCTCCTCAGCACCAACAACAAACTCCTGATGAAATCCGGCCGTCTCAGCAACATCTCCGGCAGGGGCAGACACCGGGGGAATAACATCAGACTCATTGCCTCTCGGTGGAGCAGGCATATCATCCCCGGCGTCTCCACTATCATCATCATCTGAATCAATCTCTGGGAGGAGCAGCCTCTGATCATCAGAGTCACTATCCTCATGACGCCATTTGCGTCTGCCTGGCGCCACATACCTCTCGTTGGCCAGGTGGCCAATCAGTCTCTTAACTTGGGGCTTCACCTGCTTCCCCCTATAAACCCTCATCCTACCCAGAGTCGTATCATCCATGATCTCTAGAGCCATTGCATCATGACTCTCTTTGGGCAGATGTGGCAGCTTCTCGTTGAAGATGAGCTGTAAGAACCTGGGGTACATACAGAACCCCTCCTTTCCCTTGGCCTCCAAGTTCTCCACCAGGTAGGAGAATATCATGCTAGAAAAGCTGAAGGGGTGGTTGAGCACCAGTGCCACGTAGGCATTTTGGATCTGGTCTGAGAGGTCGACGAACCCACCCCTCCTCGATGCAACACACTTGAGGATCACGTGTGCTAAGTACTTGTATTGGGGGCTCAGGTTGCTCTTGTTGAGCACACCTGAGTTTATGTCCCCAGCGTACTTTATCCTCAGAAAGCATCCTCTCACGGTCAGTGGATGTAATCTGGTAGGATGATCAGTATCATCCCCAAACTCTAGGACCCTCTGGATGTCGGCAGCAGTGATCTCAATATCATGACCCAATATAGAGCTCTTAATGCTGTAGGGCTCACGGGAGCGGTCCACAGAGGCATTCTCCCAGAACGCCTGATGTAGTGATCTGTATGGCGTGCAAGGAGTGGAAATAGCCTTATGAATCCGAGACCGTCTAAGAAAGGCTATAATGTCGGTAAACTCGGCCCCGTTCCTGGTAGTGTGATCCAAATGAGCACAGATGTTGTGCTTTGGATTTATGGACCATCTCTCAGCCATTTTCCTGAAACACGCATGACATAGAACCATTAGTACATAATACATGAAAGTTCTGTTCTAAGTGTAATGTTGAAATTCATTCTGATTCATTCGTGCGAATGAATCATGCGACTGAAGTCAGTCGGCTGTCCTTTCATGCGACTGAGCTCATTCTGGTCAGTGTGACATGCGATTGGGTTCAGTCTGCTGACTGAGTCTGCGAATGGTTCAGTCGGCCGACTGAGCTCAATCGCATGGTTTATTCGGGCGATTTGCCCAATCGCAAGTTTCAATCGTGCGATTGGAGTTCATCAAGGCGACCAGTCGCCTGTCCTGTAGTTCAGTCGCCAATAGTTCGAATCTTCAACAAAACAAGTGTTTTAACACAGATAACCGGTTCAATAGACTCGCATTCTTGTTACTAATAACCTATTCGACTTAATTTTAACGTTTTGCTTAGTTTTGGTAGGTTATTAGGTCTTTCAAGTCTCGGTTCTTGTTACACAGTCGAATAACCAAAATTAGGGTTTGAATCTTTCACGTTTTTGGAAGATGGATCTTCAAACTACCTGTATAATCAATAGCGAGAGTCAGTGAATCAAGATCAAGACGAAAACAAGGTCTGATGAAAATTTGGCAGCGTAACGGTAGGGTGTGCGATTTGAGAGCGATTGGGGTGTGGTGAATGAAATGCGATTGACTGTGCCCTTTAAATACTGAAGCTGAGTTCAATCGGCCGACTGGCCTCAGTCGCTCAGTTCATTCGGGCGACTAAGGCTCAATCGTGCGATTGGCCCAGTCAGTCGCATGCTGTTGACCGACTGAGGTTCAGTCGGTCGACTGACTCAGTCGTGCCTTTCATTCGCTTGTTCAGTTGACCGAATGAGTCTCAGTCGGTCGACTGACTCATTCGCTCCCTTCCAATCGGTCGAATGGGCCATTCTGATAAGCCATTCGTGTGAATGGCTCAATCTCATGTCCATTCGTGCGAGTGGAAGCCATTCGCATGGTTGGTCAATTCTCATGGTCCAATCGTGCGAATGGGTCACTCTTAGTTAATTTTCTGCCATTTTTACCAATTTACATTTAAAACCCTTTTAACTTTTGAAATTAACGTTATGAGCTTTTGATCATCTCAGACATGATCATTTTTACTTGAAAAACCCTTTTTGATCACCTCAGACGTGATCCTTTTAAACAATTTAGTCACCTCAGACGTGACCCTTTTAAACACTTTGTCACCTCAGACGTGACTGTCTTAAATTTTAAAGCACATGTGGTCATCTCAGACATGACCCTTTTAGTGAGTTGATTCCTTTCTGATTTTCCTGATGTAGTCCGACATACTAACAAACAAAAACAACTAACTAACTTAGAAAATTTAAACTAAAAAACTAAAAACAAACTTGTTTTTGGCTTTTTGTGAGAGATAAATCCTAAGATAGACATCTACAGGATTTGGTTCCGGAATAGACAGCTTCAACTTGGATTGACCACACCTGGACCAATTCAAATTTGGAATCATACAGGCAAGTCAAATCATTTGGGACTTGTTATCAAAATCTTTTGATGCTCAATTCTCGGTGTTCATCCAGAGTCATTAGCAACTTAAGGAAATCATACTGGAACTCTTAGATTGTCACATTGATTTGAACTTTTGAGAATTGTAGCCACAATGATTGTCAATATGTTTGTCCACTTAAATCCATACACAGACTTTTGACACAGACTGGTGACTGATTTAGGTTTAATTATTTCGACTAACATTTGTGGATCCCACACTTATATGGTAATCAACATTCCTCAGGAGCTTTTGAGCGGTCTACGGGTATTATTACAAGAAGAGACTATTCTTAGAGCTTTCAAAGAGAAGCCAGTCCTCAGGTCAGTGCCATCGCACAGCAGAGAGGCGGCAAACAACAATGAATTCTAGAATATCTAGTTTATGCTTATCCTCAGGTCAGTGCCATCGCACAGCAGAGAGGCACACAACCTATCTCCTTGTTAGAGCAGCTTATTTTATTTTGCACAAAATGCACCAACAACATAAGTCATTAGCTTTATAGCATTTGTCTTTCATTTTTTCTTTGCTTTGCTCTAATTATGGTCATCCGCACACATTTGTGGCGTTTACATGCTCATTACCCCTTATTGGAATATTGTTGATTGTGTTAACCAGTGATAAGATGGAAGCCCACAGTCAGTTGAACAACTTAGTTTGATCTTGAGGTCACCAGTTAGGTCTAATCATCTATTGTGTTGAATCTACCGACATATCATTTGTGGTCTAGCAACCTCTAGGTCTACTTCTTTGTGTTACCTTAGGAGTTACCAGTTTTCTATCATCTTCCCTTTTGTATTGCCTAGACTACACAGACTTGTACTTTAAATTTTTGCATCTTTTCAAAGCTTATATTTTTAAAATCCCTCTTGATTTGTTCCTGTGTACTATCATTTTCCAAAGGTGTTGAATCGGTATCACAGATACGATCTACCTTATATCAGCTATTCACTCCTTCTCCCTCGTTTTTTTTTTATTAATGTTAACTTGCTGACATATTCTCCCCCTAAAATACTAAAATCATTACTGGTTTAATTATTTTAGAATTTTAATAGCCAGCAAAATAACATGAGTTTAAATTAAACAGACGAAAATAAACAGATAAAATAAAATAAAAGAAACTTTAACTAAACCACATCGGACTACACATTATCATCATCAGGAATAACCTCACTTTTCTTTTTAACGCCGTTGACCTCTAGCAAATATTGAAAACGTGGTTTATCAAAGGCTTTAGTATAGAGATCAGCGCGTTGAAAATCAGTATTAATTTTAACCACATCTATTAAGTTCTTTTCAAAACAGTCTCTTATGAAATGTTATTTAATACCGATGTGTTTGGTCTTAAGATGTTGGACCGGATTTTTAGTTACTGCAATTGCAGCAGAGTTATCAACAAAAATAGGAGTAGAACAGAATTTTAAACCGTAATCCCGCATTTGCTGTTGAATCCAGATGATTTGAGAACAGCAACTTGCAGCAGCAACATATTCGGCTTCACAGGTTGACAATGCAACCGCTGTCTGCTTCTTACACTGCCAGGTAACTAATCTTCTCCCAAAGAATTGACACCCTGCTGATGTAGACTTGTAGTTCATCTTGCAGCCCCCGTAATCCGAGTCACTATACGCGGTAAGCTCAAAGTCATCATCATGACGATACCACAATCCAAGTGTGGGTGTACCCTTCAGATAACGAAAGATCCTCTTGACCCCAATCAGATGGTTGACCTTAGGTTTAGCCTGATATCTAGAACATAAACATGTAGCATACATGATATCAGGTCTTGAGGCAGTGAGATACATGAGGGATCCAATCATTCCTCGATACATCATGGCATCTACAAGATCTCCATTTTCATCAGGTGCTATATCGTGATTCGTAGCAAGTGGAGTCCCAGCAGCAGAAGCATTCTCCATATCAAAGCGACTGAGAATGTCTCCTACATACTTGGTCTGATGTAGAAAGATCCCATTTGGTGTCTGATCCACCTGTAACCCGAGAAAGAACTTCATCTCCCCCGTAGCACTCATCTCAAACTCTTTCTTCATCACTGCTTCAAACTCTTTGCATAACTCTTCGTTCTTTGAACCGAAGATTATGTCATCAACATAGATCTGTACAAGCAGTAGGTCGCCATCCTTTTCTTTAATAAACAGTGTGCAGTCAATGACTCCTCTACGAAAGCCGTGTTTCACAAGATGAGTCGAGAGTTTCTCATACCAAGCTCGAGGAGCTTGATGAAGCCCGTATAAAGCCTTGCCGAGCTTGTAAACTCTATCCCGATGATAAGGATCTTCAAATCCCTCGGGTTGACTTACATAGACTGTTTCTCTAACTTCCCCATGAAGGAATGCACTCTTCACATCTAATTGGTAGACTTTAATCTTCATGTACGATGCATAGGCAAGGAAGATACGAATGGCTTCCATCCTAGCCACTGGTGCAAACACCTCATTGTAGTCAATCCCCTCGACTTGGCGATAACCTTGAACCACCAATCGAGCTTTGTTCCTAATAATGACCCCTTGGTCATCCTTCTTGCATTTTAGTACCCATTTGGTGCCAATGACTTTAGCACCTTTAGGTCTATCAACCAGAGTCCATACTCCTAACTTCTTGAACTACAGAAGTTCTTCTTGCATGGCACTCACCCACGCCTCATCATTTAGTGCCTCACTGACATATTTTGGCTCAACCTGCGAGACAAAACATCGATAAGCACCATCATGAATGTAACCCTTCTCCATAACTGAGGCGTAATCAGCTAAGTATAGCTGATTTCGGGTTTGTACTCCTGATCTGACATCCCCAATGACATTGTCAAGGGGATGATAGACGTGTAATCGTGATCCTGGAGTGGTAGGAACAGCTACCTCAGAGCCAAGATTATGAACATGTGGTTCTGCATCTGAGGTAGTTGGAGTTTGAGGTTCCGAAGTCGAAGGTGCATCACTTGTAGATGCTTGTGGACTTTCAGGAACTAGAACCTGTTCCTCCTGACTGTTCTGGTCATCTGCTTCAGCTTCATCTTTAGAGGAGGAGTCACTGTCATCGACTACTCCCCCTGACTGAGTAGATGATTCTCCCTGTGTGCTAGATGGTGTATTCAGGATATAATACATCATCCTAGTAGCTAACTCATCATCCGAGGGAGAGAGAGGGATATTGAAGGACTTGAAGAATCCATCATAGTCGAAGAAGTAAGCGGGTCCTTTGCCTGTAGGTGGTGTGGTATATCGCTGAACGTCAACATTACACCACACTTTTACAAGACCCGTTGAGTTGTTGTAAACTAGCTTGTTCGGTATGTTATATCCTAGAAAGATTCCTTCATCTGCCTTCTCGCTGAATTTGCCTTCTTGTGTCTTCTTCAGAAGTGTGCACGGCGCGCCAAAAGGTTCAAGATACTCCAAATTCGGTTTGCGTCTTTGTAGTAGCTCATAACATGTCTTTCCGTGGCGCTTGACTATCAGGACTCGATTCAGTGTATAACATGCATTTGCCACTGCCTCATTCCAGAACTGGATAGGCAGTTTCGAGTCTGCCAGCATAGTCCGTGCTGTCTCTATCAAGCTTCTGTTCTTCCTCTCAGCAACACCATTCATCTGAGGCGTGTAGGCAGAAGTGAATTGATGCACAATTCCTTTTTCCTTGCAGTATGCCTCCATCCACTGGTTCTTGAATTCTGTCCCGTTGTCTGAGCGTACTTGTCTAACCTTTAGCTTGTAGAGAGATTCCAGTGTGGTTACTAACTCCTTGAATGACTCAAATGTTTCTGATTTGGATTTCAGAAACATTACCCAAGTGAACCTTGATTAGTCATCAGTGACCACAAAACAGTACAAGTCGCCTGCAATGCTCTTAGTACTGACTGGACCAAACAGATCCATGTGAAGAAGTTCAAGAGGAAGTTCTATTGAATGAACTTTCTTTTCCTTATGAGACTTCTTTGTCTGTTTGCCTTTTGTCACACCCCGGGCCCAGGTAGGGTGGGACGTCACAGACTAGCAACAACATATGGCAGCGGAAACAAACCATTATAAGAGCTCAAAGGAGAGAATATCACATGGCATTAAAGTTTTAAAAAGGTAAAAGGGCTAGATACACATCAAGCCCCAATTAAGTTTTACAATCATCCATAAAAATGAAATTGTACTTGTTCAACACAAAATATAAATTGTTCAATTGTTTCATCAGGGAAATAAGCCAATGCCATGTCACAGGGATAAGTCTAGGTCTTCACAACTGCTAGGATCTCTTCAATTATTACCTGAAACATGCTCAAAAGAAAATTATGTCAACTAAAAAGTTGGTGAATTCAAGTGCTTAAAGTTTAAAAACAAAAGGACTTAATAAATCCTTCTTTGATTAAAAGAAAATAATCATTGTTTATCATCGTGGGAAAAATAAAATCATAATCAACCCTGCACTCAGTCCCGGTTAGCCTCTTCTAAAGTTGTGTTTTACCGGATATTCCCGAAGGAAGAAACTGAGCCCCATACCAGTGAACCCTACCTGCCCGGATGGTTCACCATAGAATCTTAACAAAACTTGTTACATGCCATAACGATCCCTCAGGATCTCAGTGGGGTAACCTTCCTGGAACGGAAGCCACTGTGTGTGGGGGATTCCCCAAATATATCTATCCATATAAATCAAGCGGTTCACGAAAGAATTAATGATCATGATATAAGAATCAGCAGGTAACCACAAATCCCACATAGTATCATCAAATAAAGCACAAACATAGTTCATAAAAAGTAGAGCATGTTTCATCCCAAAACAATAGTAAAAAGGGGGATCACTTGAACTCACCTTAGGTTTCCAAATCAAAGTTTCTTGATGTGCCGGGAAGTGTCACAAGTCTAGCACCCTAACATGTACATATTAAGCAATAAGCTACTGCCCTAAACTCATTCAAAGTGCAACAATGGTGTCAAGAGTTTAGCTATAGGGTAGGGCTTTGGTTTAGTGATGGTTTGTATAAAAAGTTTCCTTTTATGGCAAGTCAAGGCGTCTTCATGAAAATTGGGGATTTTCACTTCATTAGATTAGGTATATTAAGAGATTTTATTGTTCAAGTGTTTATTAGCTTCCTGGAAGTCGGTTATAAGGTTTGGAAAAATTTTACAGTTTAGTCCCTCAAGTTTCAAAATTGACAGTTTCTACCCTTAAGTTTAGTTTCTCGCCTTTTATGTCATTTATGTCCAAAATCATATTATTAGAGTCATATTATGATTATTATGGAGTAAGTGATTCAAAACTTTGGTCTACGGGTTCGATTTTGAAAACTACGCGTTTAACGCTCCCGGTTGCGGTAAAAGCCGGATAATTTTAATAGTAATTTGGAGTTTTCAAATATTTAAATTTTGGACCAGTAGTTATTTTCTAAGAGATTTCTTTATAAATTTTTAAGTCCTTAAATTGTGTAAATTGGCCTTTTATAGTTAAAAATCTTGTTTTTACGTTTGACCCGTTAATACGCGGTTTTGACCGGGTTTGACCATTTAAAGCTCATTTGACCGAATTTTTAAATCTTTTAGGTCCTTTATCACTTATTTTACTGAAATCATATGATTTTTATAAACCTTAGTTTTGAACTCTATTTTTATAGATTTTTCTCAAAAACTATGCTCGGTTTGCACCCGTTTTTAGTTAAAATGTCATTTATTTGAGTCTTTGACCACTTAAATTATCCATTGACTCCAGAGTACTTTATTTATCATTTTTGAGCCTGGAATACTTTTTAAGAATGTTAAATTCATATTCTTACTATTCTTAAGTAATTTTACCATGTTTTCGGGTCCCGAAAGTGACTAAAAGAGGGTAAATCACATCATGTCCTTTATTCCAGAGATTAAACATTGCTAACACTTCTAATATTCACTAAAACCTACTGAAATTTCAGTCCCAACATGTTGCCTAGTTGATCTATACATCCATATGCTTCAAATATGTAGATAATGCTATAACCGACAATTACACTAGTGTAAACCATCATAACTTGAGTTTAAATGTTACCAATACTCCATTTAACTTCATAAACAGATTATTAAGGTGTCATTAAGTCGTTCATGAGTAGGTTATGGGTCTTGGTTAAAAGGATTTTTCAAACAAATGCTCAAGAGGGTGTTGTTACATGTAGAAAGGGGGGTTTCAAGGTGAAATCCATGTATCAACCATGGGTTTGAGTATGTAGCCACTTGGAACTTTTAAAAACAGGTACTTGGGAGTCCATTAAGTCATAAAAATGCAGGTTACAAGTTTGGTTTACAAGAGTTTAAGCTTTCACAAGTTAGATGATGTCAAAACACTCAAAATGAGGGTTTTCATGGTGGAAATCGGTTTCCACCTCAAGAATGACTAACATAACATGAAGTTTACCTTCAAGAACGTTGGGAACTCCTTAAGAATGAGATGATGGTGAGATGTTTCTGCTACAACAAGGAAATACACGGTTCTTAGATGTTAAATGATGAAAACAAGAGAAATGTCACAAAACCGACATCTTGAGCTTACACTCGATGTAACTCACGGTTTGGAGGGTGTTGATGGCCGTGAATGGCTTGAAACTCCTTGGACTTGGATGGAGAAACTCGAACTAAGGCTGGAGAGGTGGAACAAACACGGTTGTGTGACCAAATCTTGTGAACAAGGCTACTCCTTTACGGTTTTGGTCTTGGCCGAATGGTTCTTGGTGTAGTCTTCGAGTTCTTCTTCACAAGGCTAGAGAGAATTGTTGGGAGAGTGTTGTGAGATGTGTGTGTGTTTTGGTCCAGATGATTCGAATTAAGGGAGAGAGGGAGAGAGAGAGGGAGAGAGATGGAGAGAATGCATGAATTATGAGTGGGTGAGAGGGGTGGTGTGAAGAGGAGAGGAGAGTGGTGAGGGAGGGGGCGCCCGCTCTTGGAGTGTGGTGGTGAAGAGTTTTGGTTTAATTTTAATTGTAAATTAATATTGTGTAGTGTAATTTGTAGTATTAGGTATTATGTATTATTTAGTGGAAGGTGATTTGAGGTGTCTAATGCATACCCATGCATGCATGGCCGAAATTATGCAAGTGTGAGTGTGTATGCTCAGATTTTAATTGCCTTCTCTTGAGTTTAATTTTTTAAGGGTGACTAGTTGACATTCCCGGAACACTAATTTTTAAAAAGGTAGAAACCTAAATTGGTTAAAAATCATAAATAAATATCACATGAAATCATAATTTACATCAAATAGTAAGAATTGTTTCCAATTTCATAGTAGGGTTGTATAGTTTCAATTGTTAGCACTCATAACATGGATAATGATGCAAGTAATCTAGGGTTAGGGTAACAACCTGGAGGTCGGTTGTCACATTCTCCCACCGTTTAGGAAATTTCGTCCCGAAATTTTAACTCTGATTAGAGACTGAACGGGTGGGTTTGAAGAGGTGTGGATAGTTCTTCCTCATTTCATCTTCACGCTCCCAAGTAAATTCAGGTCCTCGCTTGGAGTTCCATCTAACTTTAACCTTGGGTATGCGGCTCCGCCGGAGTTGTTTGACCAAACGATCCGTGATCTCCACAGGTTCTTCCACAAAGTTCAGTTTGTCGCTTATCCTTGCTTCTTTTAATGGTAGTTCCAGGGTTTTGTCTACCATGCTCTTCTTCAAGTTTGACACATGAAAGGTGTCGTGTATGTGACTCAATCCCGGGGGTAGTTTCAATTTATATGCCACTGGGCCAATTCTTGCCATTATCTCAAATGGTCCAATGTATCTAGGGCTTAGTTTTCCTCTTTTTCCGAACCTCACTGTTCCTTTCCATGGTGCTACTTTTAGCATCACTCTGTCGCCCACTTGGAACTCTAGAGGTTTCCGCCTCTTGTCGGCGTACTTCTTCTGTCGGTCTCGAGCTGCTCTCAGTCGTTCCTTTATCTTATAGATCTTATCGGTGGTTTCCAACACTATGTCGGGTCCCATCACTTGGCTGTCACCAATCTCATTCCAACTCAAGGGTGATCGGCATTTCCTGCCATAAAGGGCCTCGTACGGAGCGGCTTTGATACACGCGTGGTAACTGTTGTTATAGGCGAATTCCACCAAAGGAAGATGGTTATCCCAGTTTCCGCCAAAGTCCATCACGCAAGCTCTCAACATGTCTTCCATTATTTGAATAGTTCTTTCGCTCTGTCTGTCGGTCTGAGGGTGGTAAGCCGTGCTAAGATCTAAAAGGGTTCTTAAAGCTTGCTGGAACGATTTCCAGAAACGAGAGGTGAAACGGCTATCACGGTCTGAGATGATCGACAGAGGCACCCCATGCCTTGTTACAATTTCGTCGACATAAAGTTGGGCCAGTTTCGTCATGTCGTAGTCTTCTCTAATCGGCAAGAAGTGAGCTGATTTCATTAGTCTATCCACTATTACCCAAATAGCATCGTGGCCTTTAAACGTTCTAGGCAACTTGGTGACAAAATCCATTGTAACGTTATCCCATTTCCATTCTGGAATTTCAGGTTGCTGCAACGTTCCCGATGGTTTTTGGTTCTCAGCTTTTACCATGGCACAAGTTAAACATTTCCCCACATAAACAGCGATTGATCTCTTGATTCCCGGCCACCAGAAAAGTGTCTTTAAATCCTGGTACATCTTATCACTTCCAAGGTGAATTGAATACCTAGATTTGTGTGCTTCATCGAGGATTACTTCTCGCATTCCTCCGTGTTTTGGCACCCAAGTCCTTCCACCATATCTATATGTACCATCGTCCCCTATCTCCAACTGCTTTTCCATTCCAGTCAATCCTTCTTCTTTCAATTTTTCTTCCTTTAATGCCTCGCCTTGAGCTTCCTTCAATTTTGCTATAAGGTTGGTATACACACTCATCCTTAAGGCTCGTACTCGAAGAGGTTTCTCTCTTTCCTTTCGACTTAACGCATCCGCCACAACATTGGCCTTACTAGGATGGTAGCGGATCTCGCACTCGTAATCGTTCAATAGCTCAACCCATCTCCTCTGACGCATGTTGAGCATCTTTTGGTCAAGGATATGCTGCAAGCTTCTATGGTCAGTGTAGATAATGCACTTTGTGCCATAAAGGTAATGCCTCCACATCTTAAGGGCAAACAACACGGCACCCAACTCCAGATCGTGCGTCGTGTAGTTCTTCTCATGATCATTCAGCAGTCTCGATGCGTAAGCAATCACCTTGTTGCGTTGCATCAATACACATCCTAGCCCTTGACGCGAAGCGTCACAATAGACCACGAAGTCTTCTACTCCTTCTGGAAGAGCCAGTATAGGTGCACTGCATAATTTCTCTTTAAGCGTTTCAAACGCCTCATTCTGCTCTCGCTCCCACACAAAGGTTGTGTTTTTCTTGGTTAGTGCGGTCAAAGGTTGCACTATACGCGAGAAGTCCTTTATAAATCTTCGGTTATAGCCAGCCAGTCCTAAGAATTGCCTTATCTCCGTAGGAGTTTCAGGAATCTTCCAATTCTTTATGGCCTCAATCTTGGAAGGGTCAACTTGAATCTCATCCTCATTTACCACATGACCTAAGAATTGGATCTGGCGCATCCAGAATTCACATTTCGAGAACTTGGCATATAGTTGCTCATTCTTGA